>PVKA01034286.1:0-23603 GCA_004027165.1 Ctenomys sociabilis
AAAAAAAAAAAAAAAAAAAAAAAAAAAAAAAATATATATATATATATATATATATATATATGTCTGATCTATGTAATGAGACCAGGTAGACCCTGTACTAAATACATTAAAAAAATAAAAATTCTCCTCTCCTTGCCTCCAATATTCTCTTAAAACTGTACTTCTCGGCTGCCCAGGACTCAGGACTCAGGCCCTGGTGCAAGTCGATTTTGGGGGGTCGCAGTCACCACCCCAGCCCTCAGCTCCGTGACCCTTGGTACCATGGTCAGGCACAAGTCAAGTCTCCCCCTGAGCAATTCGCTCACTGGTGGTGCCAAGCTTGGAGGGCTCCAGACCTGCTCGTCCACTCTCCTGGGCCAGCAGCAGGATGGAAACACGGGGTGCCCCAGACCAGAGGCACTCTGAGACCCCTGAGATCACATGCAAAGCAGTCACTAGCATGCAGATCTGCAGGACTGGTGCAGTGGCTCTGCTCCTGAGGACCCAAGGGCTTCCTGCAGGTTTGCAAAGGGGCTGGGCCTCAGCAGCCTGCACCCCACTGCATGGACCAGTGGCCCACTGGCTGTGCTGTCAATTACATTCATATTAAACATACTATCACAACATCCAAGTATATTCTTTAGAACCTTAAAACCTCAAAACATAGAAGCTCCACAGTCAACTTTATTTGGAAAGTAGTAAACCTACTTCCTCCCTTAGACATTTACAGGGTTGGGAAAGGCAGGGATTTGTTTGGTTTTGGTTTCTTTGAGACAGAATCCTGCTATGTAGCCCAGGCTGACCTCCAATTCTCAGCAACAGCCCTGCCTCAGCTTCCTGAGTCTGGGATTACAGGCTATGGGGCAGAATCCAGGCTCATTGCTGTTATTATGGTTCATTTACCACCACTAACAGCCTTACCCTCTTTTACATACGCTGTCCTTGCATCTTTGTGCGATAGGCAATTCTTGCTAAATACCTAATTTCTGATTATTAAAAGCTCTCAACCCAGAACCCCCAGGAACCCTTCCTGCCCATACAAAAGTGCAGGCCCTGTTCCCAGTCTCCAGGCTCCTTTCCACAGCACGCCAGGCTGGGCAGGCACTGCAGCCTCAGCCACAGCCAGAATCTAACCAGGCCAGGTCAGAGTTACTTCCAAGAAAAAAGAAAGAGACCTGCATGCATCCTCCCAAAGCAAAGCTGAGGCGGGATGTGAAGGTTCCAATGGAGGAAATCCAAGATTCCCATCAAACACAACACAGGACACCTGGCCCACAGAAAGCAACAGACCACACAGGAACACCACCACGCTTTTGTCACATAACCTCAGCACTCTGCAGCCAGAGAACCCTTTGTGACAGACTGCGTCCTGTCCACACATTCCCCACACTGTGACAGACAATGATCTCCAGGTCTCCAGGAAGGGACAGCCTCATCAGGGGACAGCGGGTGACACTGTTCTGCAGCAGCTGACCTTTCACCAGAGGTTAGGAGACAGCATTTTGTTTCCCAAAAGTGCAAAGAATCTTTCTCCCAGCTGAGCTCAACAGGACTCTGTGAACGTCACCCTTTTGAAAAGACGCAAGCTCCGCTGAAAGCGTGAGCAGGCGTCCTTTACACAGTAAGGGTCACTGAAACCAGACAGTCTGAAAATGTCACAACCAAAGCCTGCGAAGGCCACCGAGAGCCGACTCCAGTGCTGTCCTGGACAGGATCCCAGAACTCACGAAGGAGGCCAGGTGAGGCTGGAGTCGGTAAGGATGGCAACAGGACCTCAAGCGAGAGGTTAACAACAGGGAAAGGAGTTTAAGGTTTATAGAAACTGATCTCAAGCAGTTTTTTTGTTTGTTTGTTTGTTTAAATCGTCATCTTAAAATGGAAAAAGAGGAGAACAGGAGAGAAAGGGCTTATTTACACAAAGGCTGAAAAGTGCTGTTTGTCTGCTCTGGGAGAGAAGGTGCCCCAACAGACTGCTTGGATTAAGGAAAAAGATCAAACAGCCAGAAGGAAAACAAGAAAATAACATTCTTTTGTCAGAATCAGAGAGTGAGCAAACAAAACCTTTTTCCTGTGGGAAAGGATCTTATCTCTTCTGACCTCTCCTTCCCCCAGGGTCAGCTCTGAGGACCGGGTCACTGACCCCCAGCCTTCAGAGCTGCCCCATTGTTCCACACAGATACACAGTTGCCTGGCCTGATTCGTCCATCCAAACCAAAGGCCTGCTGCCCCAACAAAGGAGATCGGTGAGCATGGCCAGAAGGACGCAGGGCGGCAGGAACTCGCTCGCATGGCTGCAGGCCTCATGCCATCGTGCAGCCCAGGAAAGCCAAATGCAAACCTCCAGTGTTCTAGGGCCAGATGGGACCGGGTGTTCAGGGGCTGGGGCAGGAGGGGGACAGGGCACACCTAGTACTCTTCTAATACTCTAGAAGCCTTAGACATCCCATCCTCACCTTACAGAGAAACCCAAGCGCTCCTTGCCACTCCAAGGGTCACTGCCCTGTGAATGGAGCAGCCCAGACCCTAGGGCCAACTAACCTACCCCCTTCCCACACACAAACACCCACAGCTGACAGTTACTTAGTAATCACAGTCACCATCTCTGTGGCTGCTCAGGCTCAGGCTGAAATTTCCTGCTGGTTCCTTGTGGAGACTGAGGGAGCTCACTTCAGGGAACAAAACCACCTGCCCCACACTGCCTCCTCCAGTGCCCCTGGGTCTCTCACATCAAAGCTCAGGCCCCCCACCATGATAATCATTACTGCTTGTCATTGATTGGCTGTCGCCCCTCCCCAAAACCCTGTGGCATGTCAGCATCCCTAATGTTTTTCATTTTTATGGTGCTGGGATGGACCCCAAGCCATCACGGAAGTGACATACCAGTCCTCCATGTAAGTTAAGTCAGGGTCTCACTGAAGTCCTTAGGTTGCCCACACAGGGCTTGAAACTGTGGTCCTTCTGCCTCGGCCTCCCAACATGCTAGAATTACAGGCACGTACCAAAACACCAGCTCAGCAAACCCATTCTACACAGGACAAAACAAGTGGCCATAATCCCAGCACTCTGAAAGGCTGAGGCAAGAGGTTCAAGATTTCAGGTGTTGCCTAGACAACTTCACAACATAGCAAGACCCTGTCTAAAGATAAAAAATAATAAAGGAGCTGGGGACAGCTCAGAGTGAAGACCTTGGATTCAATCCCTTGTACCACAACAAAGAAAATACAAGAACAGCCATGAAACCACCCCAACTCTAACAACCATCAAATAATAAGCCTTGTGCAAAAGAATCAAGATAGTAAAATCTGTCCTGCAGTCTTATAAAACTGAACATGCGACTGAGATTCTACCCAGTAACTACATTCCAGAGCATACAGAGAAATGGGTATGTGTGCACCCACAAAGCCACACACATCATGCCCGCTTTCTTTACAACAGCCAGAAACTGGGCCAGTGCAACTGTCCTCCTGCCCACAGATCCATGGCAAAACAAATGGTTGAATTGGTCCATACACACCACAGAATATTACTCAGCAACAAATAGGAAAACACTGTTAATTCAATAAACACAATTTGAATATAACTCTAGGGAGGAATTGTGCTCAGTAGGATCAAAAAAAGAAAGCCAATCCAAAAGGTTAAATACTATATGATTCCAACTACATAATGTTTTGTTTTGTTTTGTTTTTGTCTTGTACTGTACTTGCCAGGCAAGCACTTGTGCCACTGAGCTCTATCCCCAGCCACCCATATTTTTCAAGTGATAAAGTTTCAGATAACGCTCCAGGGACCAGGGTCAAGGGCAAGCACCAGGAGGAGGCAAAGGTGGTTATAAAGACAAGATCAGGATTCCTGGTGATGAACTCTTCTGTCCCTAGACAAACCTACACAAACCTACAAGTGCCCAAAACTGCAGGGGACAATTCCCACCTGGCTAGCACACACGTGCACAAGCACACACAAGCACAGATAAAACTGGGTGACTCTGAACTGTATCAATACAGGCTGGCTGTGACAACTCACTGCTGTTCTGTAAAACCTCACCCTTGAGAGAGACTAGGTAAGGGTATGCCAGCTCTCTGGGTATCAGCTCTTAGGACTGCACATACATTCACACTCAGCTCAGCTAAATTTTTTGTTGTTGTTTTGTTTTTGTTTTTGTTCTGAGATGGGGTCTTCCTATGTAGTGCAGGCTAGCCTTGAATTCACTATGTAACCAGGCTGACCTGGAACTCAAGGCAGTCTTCCTGCGCAGCTTCCTGAATACTAGAGTTATTGGAAAATGCTGGGATTATAGCTTTGCACAATGAAACCTAACCTAAATATTTTTTTTAAAACCTTACCTGCCCAAAAGCTCATCGAGGTACTAGTATTGTGTATTTATTTCACCTCAGAGCTGCAGTTCCCAGTCTCCTAAGAAAATCTTGCCATGCCTTAAAGCAACAGCTTCAAAAGCCAAAGCTAAATTAAAACTCCTGAAGAAACTGAGAAAATAAACCAGTGTCTAGAATTCTCTCCGGTGCTATGAAATCGCTATGAAAATTATTCCTGGTGAGTTCCAGCTCAGAAATGTTCTCTCTCACCAAATATTCTCTCCTGGTCTCTGTGCCACATCCACCCCATAAAAATCTTTCTAATCAGTATTGAATTTAGATTCTGGTTCTTTCCCAATGAACAGAGCCAAAGGGTTGGCACCGGTGCTTGACGCGGATGCGTCAAGCCTGAGGGGCTGAGCGGACCCCGAGTCAAAGGTGACCTTTGGTGGGTCTGCTCTTCCCACCTGCAGAAGGGAAGTGGTAGCACCTCTTCCGTGTGTCCTGGGGCGAATCCAGAGCTGATCCCTGAGGCCGCACTAGGATTTCCTAGCTCCCTTCCTCCTCTGAGCCACCCTGTGTCTACCTAGCAAAATCAGGGTGTGTTGCCCCAACCACGCAGCACTCTCTATCACCCCTCGGTGCAATCAGCAGAAAGCCGGGGACATTCACTAGGCGAGCTCCCCAACCAGTGGGGGGGAGTAACTGATCCTTGGGACACGGCCCGAGCTCCTGACTCGCTCGCTCCGGAAGCGAGTGTCACCATCACCGCTCACAGGCGCCGCTAGCCGCGTGGGGTGACCGTGCCACACGTCCCTGTGACCCTGGCAGCGCTTCCCATGACTACTCCTGGCTATGACTGCGGGCAGCCGCCCGGCTTTCCGGAACGTAGAGGGCCAGCAGAGAGGTCCCCAAGCACAGACGACGCTGCCGCGCACTCACGGACCCCCAGGGCGCGACAGGGACTCCCGGAGCGGGCGGCACTCACCGTCCGTGCTCCTCCGCGCGTCGCGGTAGCGCGCCCACAGGTAGCGCTTCATGTCCCCCGCGGCCCCGGGCGCGCAGCACAGCGGTCGGGCGGGCCACGCAGGGGGCCAGCCCCTGGCGGCAGTCCTGCCACCGCAACGCAGGGCTGGGGCGGCCACCGCCATCGCCCCGGCCCCGCGGGCCGCCGCCGCCGCCGCCGCCGCCGCCATGGTGGTCATCCCGCGGCTGCCGCCGGGCTGCGAGTGGCGCGGCTGGGCGACCGCAGGGCTGCGCTCCGCGCCGCGGGCAGCGGCTCCCTGCGTCGGAGCACGTGGCGCTGCGGCCCCGCCTCCGGCAGCGGGGGCGGGGGGGTGAGGAGATTGGCAGGGGCGGGGATTGGCTGGCGGGATTGGGTAGGGGCGGGGTCGCAGGGCTGGCCGCGCGGCTCAAGGCTACCCCGGTGGGCGGAGTCTTCTGTGGGCGTGGTCAGAAATGGGCGGAGCCTTCGCCATTGGGCTACTTTGGTCCAGGGATCACTGAACCGCTTCTCCCCTAACCAGAGCCATGAAAAGACCCCGCGCCGCTCCCTCCTCCCTCCTCCGTGGCAGCCCCGAGCTCTGCCAGCGCCTGCTCCCTGCTCCCAGCTTTCGTGGCAGGGCTACAAAGGTAACCGCAGGCCGCACCAGTGGCCTATGCCATGTCCTGCACCGTGGGGCCCTTCGGAGCCACCTCGATTCCCAGCTCGATCAGTGCCGCTTGGCCCTGGGGCGTGTGTGGGTGGAGGCCCAGCCCCTAAGGCTAGGTAACTTTATCCTTAGGACTATAGCAAGTCAGAAGCCACCCTGGGTCCTGCCCTCCATCTGTGCTCCAGCTCGGCTGCACCTGTCCAGGCCCTGCGGTTCCACGAAAACCTAAAAGAGCAGGCAGCCTCTGTGCAGAGTCCTGCTGGTCTCCCCAAGACAGTGCTGTCCCTGTCGCCACTGACGATCTGAGAAAAGTGCAATAGCTACCCTGGAAGTCTGATGGCTGAGCCCTCCCTCCCCACTAGATAGGGTTCAGTGGGATGTTCACTGAGTAATCATTAACAGCTAACAGTTAATGTTTTACAAATTATGGATAAAATGAAGGGTAATAAATGTTCAAAAGAGATGTCAAGCTGGTTGTGGTGATGCAAACACTCTGGGAGGCTGAGGCACGAGGACGACAAAGTAAAGCCCAGCTTGAGCTACTAAGCCACTTAGCAAGACTGTCAAAATAAAATGTTCTGAGGAGGTAATTCAGTGGGAAGGAGTATGTCACACAGGAAATTAAACCATAATCCATGGGACCAGGGAAACAGCTCACTGGCACAAGCTCCTCCCTGGCAAGCACAAGGTCCTGAGTTCAATTCCCACCAAGAACAAAACAAAAAAATCATGATCCATAGATTCTATTATTTTAAATTTACTTTATGTTTTCAATTTATTCCAATTTGTATTTTGCTTAATAAAAAGATCTGGTGGTGGCCATTGTAGTTTGTTTAAATGAAAATGCAGGAACTCAGAAAACTACATAATAAAGAAAATATAGTTAGAAGTTTAATAATACTGCTTCCATATGTATTCTTAGATATGGGATCCTGTGAAGTCAACATTATTCTACAAATTCTAGAAATGCAAATGACTAAAAACTCCTTTTAGCCAAAATCAGTTACAGGATTTTAAAAGACTAAGCAAACTCATATTCTTGTGCCTTGATTAGTACGGCTCCTAAGTGTTTTAGCAGAAATGATTTGATTAAAGAGTTCTAAATAAAGATAAGTGGGAAAAATGCAGACACAGAAGCCTGCAATAATTTGTAATGCTTATTAGTATGATCTGACTTCCTCAACAATTTTCTATTTGAGATCATCTCTACAAGACACACTTCCGAGGTGCCAACCTGTCATCCAATCTGTGAACCACTTTTCTGCTAAGAGCTCCGAAGTGAAGGCCGAGGGATCATTGGGGCTAAGAGGCTCAGCAGGGCAGGCAGCAAATTGGAGCAGTCCAGCCTCTACTCGCACTCTCAGCAGACAAAATCCTCAGCCTGGAACACTTTGCCAAGCTGCCTGCATGGCCCAAAGGTAACTCTGGCAGGAATCATCTTTCTTTGTCTTCTACACTTCCTTGCTTGAGCTGTTCCACATTTCCATAGTCTTGTGCCTTCCACTGCATCTTTTTCTTGGCAAAAATGTAGATAATGAGTCTCCAAGTCCTGTCCTTGAGCTCAAAGCACATTTTTATTTATCTGAAACCTGCTGGGATGTGGTGCCAGACTTTTAGCCACCCCACCCCCATAACTCAACTGCGATTGCACTCTATATGAGAACTTAGTACCGTGTGGTCACCCAGACGGGTGTCCTCAGGACAGGAGCCCTTCTCAGAGCCCACGGGACACAGCTGGCTCTGCCTGAAGGTCACATCTCCCTCCCTGACCTGCTCAATTTCCCATAGAAAGCTGCAAGAGACCAAAGCTGTCAGAGGCCCATCAGAGGTGAAGCTCGAGAAGCATGTTGCCCTGGGGGACATGAGGCCAAAGCTCCATCACTATTCATTCCACGTGCTGAGAAGCAAGAAGGCTGGAGGGAGTCCCCCCGATGTGGAGTGACCTGTCAGAAGCACCTACTGCCTGGGCTGGCCACGTGACAATAACTGCCCTGCTGGGCACATGAAAATGAGAATATCTGAATTGTTAAGTCATTCCCAGCTGTATACATCTAAAAGAAGACTGAAAAATCATTTACTAAAGGTGGTATGAGAACATTACCTGTTGTGATACTACAACACAAACACTTACTCTGAGTCTGATCATAAAGGAACTACTGCACACAAATTGCAGGGACAGTGAGGCAGGGGTGGGAGGCAGGGAGCTGACCTAAAAGAAAGGTCACTGTCATGAAAGATGAGACAGGAGAACTCTTTTTTTTCTCAGTAAGCGAGCCTGCCAATTTATCTCAAAAGAGTTGCACAGGTCTGTAATCCTAGCACTTGGGAGACTGAGGCAGGAGCAGGGCTGAAAGTTCAAGGCCAGCCTGAACTGCATACGGAAGACCTCTCTCAAATAAATGAATAAATGGCTGGGTTTTTATTGCAACCTCAGGAAGCTCCCAGAACAAGCCGGTTGCAGGCACACAGCCATATGTTTCTGAAAGTGAAAATGTACCTATGCATAAAGTGACAAGTCTTCTCTCCCCTCTACCCCACTGGTGCCATCTTCTAAATGGATACTGGTGTGCCCTCCAGAGAACTGTCAGCATTTGATTTGTCTTTTACAGATAAGAAAACCGGTTTGTGTCTAGTTGTCCCCCCAAAGTTTCTTTTTTTTTTTTTTTTTTTGTCTTTTTGAGACAGGGTCTTACTATGCAGTTCAGGCTGGCCTCGAGCTCACTTTGTAGCTCAGGCTGGTCTCGAACTCACAACAATCCTCCTGCCTCAGCCTCCCGAGTGCTGGGATTACAGGCATGCGCCACCACGCCCGGCTCCCCCCAAAGTTTCATGCAGTCATGTGGCGGGCTTCTAGAGTTTGTGATTAATTCATGATCCAGTGCTGGGATTATGGGTGTGAGTGCTATACCCGTGGATAGCCTGAATGCAACGTAAGGAAGGGAGCGAGGCCTGCTCTCTGCTGCTGCTGCTCCTCCCTTTTTGCTCTTGCTGTTTTGCTGTTTTCCAAAACCATGAACAACAACAATAGAAAGCCATGAACAGCTGTCCTCTGCCATGTGCCACTCTACCTTGGAGCCAGCCAAGTATGGACTCCTCCATACTTGGAAACCTCCACAAACTGTGAGCTAAAGAAACCTTTCTCTCCTTAATTTGGGGTGTCGGGTATTCTGTCCCAGCGACGA
Organism: Ctenomys sociabilis; assembly: GCA_004027165.1. Taxonomy (NCBI): domain Eukaryota; kingdom Metazoa; phylum Chordata; class Mammalia; order Rodentia; family Ctenomyidae; genus Ctenomys; species Ctenomys sociabilis. The sequence goes on from PVKA01034286.1 coordinate 9,124, forward strand.
GAGGACAGTAATCAAGACACTCCTCCAGGTGTGATCACAAAGTGCAGTGAACATTCCCACATTTAAAATTGTGCTATCTGAAAGGACACGCAGCCACAAGTCCCCCTCCAGCTCCCGCCCCCTCACTTCAACACACTCAGCCTATAGAGAGCAGACGAAGCTAGAAGTCATAGTCACAGGGAAGGGCAGAGATGGTGCCTGCGGGAGAACGCTGAAGAGACAGCGCCTGTGGGAGGCCCCTGAAGAGACAGTGCCTGCGGAAGGACCCCAAGCTAGTGCTGCTCCTGCGGCCCCTCCTCTAGCCATGTAAACAAGTTGTTTTAGCTTGCAATCGGGTTGCTAGACAGAGAAGTTGAGATTGTGTGAACCTCCTGAGTGTACCAGAAAGCTCTCAAGTCCTTGGCTGGTTCCTTTCCTCCCAGCGTGAGGGTCCTCCCACCCGGCCCCAGCTTCCATCTCTTCTCTTTATTACTTCATCCTCTCAGTCTTTCCCCGGGAACATCAAGAGCTGCCACGCTTGTCAGCAGCATCCTGTGTCCTCGCCGCTCTGCAGCAGCTCCGGGGCCCTCCTTCCTGCGTGTCTGTAGTTGGGCTGCCATGGCTGCCTCAGGATCCTGAATCCATCCTCTAGTGTTTCCATTCCATGGTGGTTCTGACCCTGGGGTACTGCCAGAAGTCGCCTGGTGCCAATCCAGGAACAAGGCCATAGTGTTGTGTTTTTCAGAGGCTGCCTTGCCAGGGGATAGCACTCAGCAGCAGCAGTCAGCTCATTTTTTTTCACACTGTTAAAGGAAAGCAGACTCCAAAACTGCTGCAGACACTGGAAGGATGATGGGGGGGGGTGTTTAGGTGGAGTCACGGCCATGTGTCTTGCTATAAAGTTTCTTAAGATAAACACATCTTATCATGGTGGTACAAGCGCCCTGGCTTGGCCTACCCTCCACGCCCCACCACCCCACCCCTGTCTGCACCTGGATCTGGGGTTGCCCCTCTGAGCCCCCCTGACTTCTCCTGGCTACCTCCTGTCTGCAGCCATTTTCCTGGCACTCTGAAAGCAACCTGTATTTGTCTTAGTTTCAAATTCTCTTTCCGACCCCTGTGACGTACCAAGTGGCTGGCTGGAGCCAGCAGAACACTCTCGCAAATTACCCTGTGGCCAAACGACACCAGCAAGACCATACCTTAGAAGGGAAAACTGAGAGGAGAATGACTCACGTGATCGGTGAGCCAGACCTGCTCCAGGGGTGCCAGGTCCTGATGATGTGACTGAACCTTCTGACTAGGCCAGAGAGGCAGTGGGGGGCTGAGGGAGGAAGGCTTCCACAAGCGGCTCCAGCACACGGCCTCCCCGCTCCTCTGGCGTCCCCTGGAGCCTCCTTTCCTACATGACCCATTTGGAACCTATCCAGGCAATCTGACCTCAGGACCTTGCTCTCTGATTTGGTTCCTACAGGTCTTGATCTCACCCACACCCTACCCATTTTCCTGGACGCTGCTGGGGGTTGGACACCCTGGTCAGTTCTCTGACCCTGGCAAGAAGAAAAGGAAGACGGCTTCAGAACTGGGAGAAGTTACTCAATCTCCATCTCCTGCAGCTCTTTGCTCCAGGAGCAGAGGGAACCTAACACTTACTGGTTTATACTGCCAGGTGCTTTATGTAGTCAACATTCAGAAGAACAAGATGTAATGGCTCAGGCCTGTAATCCCAGCTCTCAGGAGGCTGAGGCAGGAGGATCACGGAAAGTTCAAGCTCAGCCCAGACCTTGCCTCAAAAAAAAAAAAATTATTATTTTATTTCCTCTGGAAAAAGAAACATTTTATCCAAAGACAGCCCCTCTGTCCTGTGAAGTAGACTTTTAAAGCTCTTTTTCTAATCTCTACCCTACTGCAGTTAAAGCCTGTTCCCCTTCCTTGGTCACTACTGGCTGTCACCTGATAGGTGGATCTCCATCATGCCTTTCTAAGAGAGCTATCACCTTACTCAGGGTCCCTAGTGACAATTCAGGTAGTTGTCGGCATGTGACAGTGAAATCTTGCATACCTGTCATCCCAGCGCCCTGGGAGAATGAGGCAGGAGTTTAAGCAGAGCCTTGGCATTTCGGGGAAGGCAAATAAAGGGGAATGAGAGAAAGAAAAAGGAAAACAGCAAGGGAGCCCTTCCCCTGGCCCGGTCCGAGGCGGGTCCGGTTGCCGAGGGCAGCAGCACCCTCTGCCGTCTCTTCCAGGTACTGCATATACTCTCCATCCAGAGGGCCCGACCTGTGCGGATCTTCCTGTTCACTCTATAAGCAGGCTCTTCGCTCCTTCTGCAGTCAGCTCCCAGCCACGTCCCTTCTGGGCCGCCCGCTCACTCGGCGGCTCCTGGCCCTCCTGGACAGCTGCTCGCCTTTTGCTGAGCCTCCCTGCCCGCCTGCTCAGCTCTAGCCTTCTCCCACATTGGTCTCTTGCCAGCCTGCCTGGGGCCTCATGTTCTTCCCAGCACTCTAGTTGATGCCCCTGGGTTCCTGCACCAGTGCAGCCCAACACCCCAGAGGCACCAGACTCCTGCGTTCTGGACCTCTCCACCCAGACAGGGGTCAGCGCTCCCAGCTCTCCCTAGTTCCACCCAACCCACCCACGCTGTGCCCATTGTAGTGGCATTGGTCTCCAGCATGGCCATAACCGGGAAATTGCCACAGCTCCTCTCCCTTCCTCGCTGTGCCCTATTGTCACCCCAGCACTCAGGAGGCTGAGGCAGGAGGATCACGAGTTCAAACACAACATGAGTAATCTAGCCATCACTTAGAGAGACCCTGTCTCAAAAAATAAGAAGCATTGGATGCAGCCCAGTCAGAGTCCGCAGGGTCATCCCCAGTGGGGTGAAAAAAATAGAAAAGAGAAGGAAGAGAGGCACAATTTTGTTTTTATCTGACACGTAAGGAGTTAAAAGTGACTTTTGCTACAACCCAAAACTCCTCACTTAGGCCTATTAAAAGCAAAACAGAGCTCACCTGTGAGGGACCACCTGAGCAGCTCTCCTTGAAAGAAAAGCGACCATCCCCATTTTGACTGAGTCTGATCCTATTTCCTCATATTGTTATGTACAGAGCTGGCTAGGACCTCTGTTTATCCTTTAATTGGCCTCAAGCATTGTGTATTGGTCTAGCTGAGGTGCTGGTGATAGTCTTTGAAGGTGGCATGTGTGTTTCCCTGGTAAGCCTGCTGCTCCTTAATGTGAGGCGGGTGGAGACAGGATGGTAGAGCTAATGCTCCGTGCTGCCAGCTGGGATGGAGTCTCGAGATAGAGGCTATGACTTCCTGGGGCTTGAAAGACTACATCAAAGCTGAAGCCCTAGACTTCCCAAAACATTAAATACTATATAATGCAGATTACTCTCTCTGCATATCCTCTCACATATGGCAGAGGTAAATGTAGGCCACCCACCTAGCTCAGCTCACAGTAGTCACCTACTTCCCACAATTCTCAGTCAATCTTCAAGCCACTCCCCCCACTGAATAAAAACCAGGTGAGGCCCTGGGTCACTCTCTTGGTTCCAGAAAGCCAGGTCATGGCAGGACTTAGAGCCCCTCGACTCCCCGATGATTAAAAATATAACTTAGTGTCCTCATTTTCGCCATGGGTTGCATGAAAAGTGGTAGATTGGAATCAGCTTGATGGGATTCCAATAATGTAACTTTGGGATTACAAATACTGGTTTCTTGGACTGAGACGAGGATCAGGGAGCGTCTCCTACAATTGGCGCCCAACGTGGCCAGAACACGCGACCTTCTCAACACAATGACCACTTAGCAGAATTACGTGCAGGCAACCCACTGGACCTTGCGTGACCAATTTAAAGGTAAGTGGAGCATTTTATTAATTATAGTGCTCAGACACAAGTAGCGAATAGGAGTCTATTCGTTGAGGGTAACAATGGAGTAAACTCAGTCTTTATCCACAGAAGAGAAAGAATTCAGTTTATTGATTATGAAACTGTTAAAAGATGCTGGTATTAAGGTGCCATCTAAGCAAATTTTTAGATTACTCCATGACATAGTTAAATTTTATCTGTCTTTTCCCAAAGTTGGTACACTGGATCTCAGCATTTGGAATGAAATAGGTAAAAGCTTCTATGTAGCCAAAACTCAGAAAAGAAAAATTCACCCACAAACTATAGCCACATTTAACCTGGTGAAGGGAGCTATCTGGCCCTTCAAATGTAATAGACCGGAAAGGAATGCAGGTCAGCAACAGCTTACCATTACAAAGCATTCCAAAGATGCTGACCCAAGGCTAGTAAATAAGGTAATTGTCATTGAGAAGAGCCTAAACAAGAACCAAAACAAAAGGATCTGACCACTCCCAGGGTCAAGTGCTTCCAAATAGGCTGTTGGAGAACAGGGAAGCTTGTTTAAAAAGTGCAAATAGTCCAAAAAATTCATTTTTGCAGGATATTCATAAAGAGATGAAAAACTTTTCCAGTTTATGTACACACTCAGGTTCATTCTCCACACCTAATTCAGAAGATAACACCTCAGAGGCTGTGCTTCCCACAGCCCCTTTCTCCCCTATCCCACATAGTTCAGTAACCATCTCCCTTGTTCTCCACTAGTGAAAAAGCCCAAGTACAAGGAGATGAAGAAAGCTTTGAACCTTTTGCTCTTACAAGACTTAAGGTGTTAGGTCTGAGAAGCCCACCGCGTGAAGAAAGACTCCAAGAGACGTCCTCTCATGCAAAAGCAAGGGGATTTTATTTCCATGCATGCATGGGGCTCACTGAAAGCGCAGGAACAGAGAAGCCCGGAGCTGACCGTGGGCTGGGTTTTAAGCCTGAAGACAAAGGGAGTAGGGGTTTGAGAATATATGACTTTTTAGGGTAACTAAGAGGGGTAGGCCAAAGGGCAACTACTAGCTAACTCTGTGGTTTTAGCTGCATTCCAGGAACGGGTGGGTTTACTTGTGTAAAGTGACAAGAGTGTCCCCAGGCCGGAGATTAAATGTTTTCCCAAGCTAGGCCTGAGGTTTATGACCCCACCTGAGGTTTTTATGTCCTCTTTGTTTTAGGAACAGGGATTACAGGCCCTAGTGGGGCAAAGGTTCACAGCATTAGTTCATTAGGCAGTAGTTTAGCTGACATGGTTAGCTGATGTCCTAAGGCGGCACATACAGAACAGAATGGCAACGTAAAACTCATTTGGGCCCTACAAAGGGAGAGTGTACTAGACAATGGAGCCCAAGCTCCCTATACTCTTGCTTGTTAAAATAAAATAATTCAAGGCTTCCAAATGACACCAAGTAATGTAACACATCTTGCTCACGCATGTCTGTCCCCCACACAACTTCTACATTTTGAATCAGAGTTAAGACTGCTCATATCAGAACAGGCACAGAGTAATCAAAATAGCAAAGATGAAAATCTTAAAGCAATCACTCATGAAATGTTATCTGGCTCAGGCCAATATGCTGACTTAAAAGCTCAGGTTCAGGCTCCGCCTATTCTTTTCATGCAGTGTAAAGAGCTGCTACGTCATGCGGGGATTTCTGTCCCAGAGGATGGTACACCTAATAAATACTGTACCCACATACTCCAAGGTCCCAGAGAAACTTACACCCAGTTTGTAGCAAGACTAAAAGAGGCAATAAGTAAGCAGATTACTCACAATATTACAGCTAAAATGCTTGTTCATCAATTAGCATATGAGAATGCCAATGATGAATGTAAAAGTGCCTTAGCCCCAGTACTTCATACAAAAAATTTATCCACTTATATTCGTGCATGCCAAAATATTGGTTCTACTACCTACACTTCTGCTCTAGTGGCAGAGGCTATATCTCAACACTTCGCTAATAAATTTGTTATGGTTAAATGTTTTAGCTGTGGCAAGCAAGGACACACTCAGCGGCACTGCCTACACAGCCTATAAAGGCACTGGCTCCCTCAGTGAATTTACCCAGAACTTGGTGTCCACATTGTATGAAAGGTTTTCACTGGGCAAAAAATTGTAAATCTTAAGTTTCATAAAAATGGCACAGTCTTACATAGACATAAACCATGCGCCCAAACTGTTGGCTTCAGTAGCAATAACAAAAGAAGGGTCAGTCAGTACTCCAGGGATTTGGACCCAGTTAAGCCTGTTATATCCAGTTCAAATCAGATAAAGGATGATCCCATTGCCAGGATGGGTGCAAGACAAGACCTTGTGTCTTGTCTCATAAAAAGAACCACTCAGAGCTCAAAATTAGATTTACCAGTGGCTTCTAGCCTTAATTTGTCAGGGGGAGAAAAGCCAAATTTATTTCCTACTGAAATTGCTACTCCAGTCCTTATCTCCACATATAAGCCTAATAGGAATGACCCTTTAAGCAAGGAATTTGATTTTTCCCAGTATATTTTGGTTCCTAGACCTATTTTTGACATTAAGTTTAAAGGGAAATATTTTCTTGGACTGATGGATTCAGGAGCTGATGTCACTATAATCAATAGATGGTCTTGGCTGTCTGCTTGGCCAACTGGACCCGCCTCTACAGCTCTGATAGGTTTAGGATCTCCTCAATCCATCTCACAGAGTGTGCTCCCTCTTTCATACATTGGCCCTGATGGACAGGAAGATATTATAGCACCATTTATTGCACCCATTCCAGTCAATCTATGATGCATAGACCTCATAAAACAATGGGACACTCTTACTTCAGAGCCTCAGAGTTGTGTCTTACCAAATGGCAAGATGATGGCTAAGATGGAATATCAAGAAAGCAAGAGCTTAGTTAACAACTTGCAGTGCTGTACTCTTACAATTCTGCTTTTAATTGAACAAAAGAGATATAAAGTTGAATTTATAATGAAGGCCATTAATACTCTGCAGGAAAAGTTAAGGATTTCATCAATATTGGTAAGAGAACAACTGCAGTTGAGTCATCTCAAAACCTACTTTACTGCAACTGTTTTTAGAATTTCTAGGAGCTGTATTAAGTAGAAGTGCTGCGTTCTTTCTTGGTCTTATTAGATCTTGCTCTAATCTCCTAGATTTGTTGTCATTGGCTAATTATAATACAGGTATTACCGTAAATCCGATTCTCACTTTTGATAAAACAAGACAACCCCATAAATTTGTTTCTCAAAATTCTAAACCTTCTCAAAAGCAATACAAAATGATCAGAGCACAAGCTAGACAAATCATTTCATGTTCTGCTTGTCAGCTCTTTCCTAGGCCTATTCCTAAACATAGCTACAATCCCAAGGCTCTTAGAACCAATTGGTCATGGCAAATGATTATTACTCATGTATCGTCTCTTAACATATGTAAATATATTCATGGTTTTATAGATATGTGCTCACATGTGCCCCATGTTATCTGTCATACAGGTAAACAAAGCAACATGTTGTGTAATGCTGCATATCAGGCTTTCCTAATTTAATGTTACAAACATAAAAAACTGATATTGGTTCTGCTTACATTAATAAAAATGTTAAGAGTTTTTTTTGATAACTGGAAGATAACACATGTTACAGGGATGCTGTATAATCCCCAAGGTCAAATAATAATTGAACACTTACGTCTTAAACTAAAAAATCAAGTAGTCAAACAAAAAGAGAGGCAAACATGCAGTCAAAACTTTGCTACATATATTTTAACTTTTCTGAATATGGCTAGGTGTGACCTCCAAACAGGTGTTTGGAATGGTCTGGCATCACTTTTAAATTGGGGCCGAGGTTATGCTTATATTCCCACAGAAAATCAACAGATATTACCATCATCAGAGGTGTTCCACCATGGCCAGAGTCCAACCAATCTACACAACACATCAAGCTCTCTCCTGAGACCTCAAGCAATGAACCTGAGAGCATATCCTCCACTTTCTTGGGAAGGCCTGCAGCAGACCTGAGGCTTGCCACACCCAGTTAACTGCCAGAATTTGGTTCAATCGCCTGATAATATTCTCTTTACAAAGCCTAATCTTATAGCAACTTCTCTGGGTTCTCCTTTAGTTCAAGAAGTGTATTGATACCTGATGCATCCTGGCTTAGACCTCTTACATGGATGGACAGGCCCCCAGAGGTTTCCCATTCTACAAAGAGTATATATGTTATTCTGCCTGGGCTGCAAATTTTAATGCTTCCATAGGAACAGACTAAGCTTAATATTACATCTCATTTTGTATGTCTTCCCTTGTATGTAGCTTATCTACGACAAGGTGCTAGCCTTTGCATGTTGGCTGCAGATCAGACTTGGAAAGAACAACTATTTAAAAAACAACTATTTCCTTGTTAACCCTAAATTCTATTCCACTGGATGGTAACCTGGTAAGAGATTTTAAACCTACCATTCCTGACTATATTCCAGAAGCTCGTGTCCCTCACTTTGAGGAAGGTGATATGGGCACATGGTGGCCTTGCAGGGATCCATTCCATGGATGGGCTATATGCAAATTTAATTACTTCTTTACAGATTTGTCCCCTACAGGTTTTCTTCTAGGGAAAGATGAAGACTGGCACAAGGTTTCTTTTGCAGACTCGTCCCACTATATCATGATCTAAGAGGCCTTGTCCAATGTTACATGGTCAGGTAGAGGCCTCAATCTTCCCATCCCCAGACTCATTATCCATAGCAGAAATGGGCCCATACAACATACTTTATGGAAGCTAGCCTTATTTTCTCATGCTGGGCAGCTGCAGACTGGGCATTTGCAGCCAGTAAAGGGGAAAAAGGTCAAAGTAGTATTGGAAGACCATAAATACATAAAGGTAAATATATGTGTTCATGATCCTCATGTATTATTGATAGGTAAGGTAGGATGGGAACCAAATATGTTCTTATGTACCAGTTGTTATCTAACCCATTGCATCATGCCTGAATGCCTGGAGTTTGGCTTCCTGTCAATCTAACTGAGCCTTGGTATCATTCACCTACTTACCTCTTGGTAGAGACCTTAATTGAAAGATTTAGCAAATGGACCAAGAAGATGCTGTGATTAATTATAGTGGGGATAATATCCTTAATGCTGTTGATAGCCATCACAGCTATTGGCTCTGCGACATTAATTCACTCAATACAAACTGCTCACTTTGTAGACAACTGGACAAGAATGGGTGATGACAGTTGGAAAATTCAACGAGAAACTGATGTTAAATTGCAGACTCATGGAATGACAGTGATGAGATTTATACTAGCACTAAAAATGCCAATGGTACAATAATGTGGCATGGAGGAGGAATGTCCCCTAAGTGTCGCTCACATTTCTGGGGGACCAATTCAACATCTTTGGAAACTGGTTACCTCATTAAGTCATATGTCAGCATGGAAAGGTTTTATACAAAGGAATCAATCCTTCTAAAGTTTACATCTAAAATTTAAAAGGAACACAGTGCATTTTGCTCAGGCATGTGTTCACTTCTCTTACCTGTTGCTTTTAGGACCTAGTTATTGGAACCCTTCTAACTATACCATCACATGTCAAAATTGTTCTTTATATAGAAGTCTACATTCTTCCATTAGCCTTAATTTTTCCCGGGATAGCATCTATATTCTCAGGGCAAGGACTGGAATTTGGCTTCTTATACAACTACATCACCCATGGCAAGATTCCCCTTCCATGATGCTGTTTCAACAATTGTTGGAGGTGTTAGAGAACTAAAAGAATGATTGAACTTGTGATAGCCATAATTCTACAAATAATAGCTGTCACAGCCACAGCTGCTACAGCCGGAGTAGCATTGCACCAAGGTGTACAAACTGTTCATTTTTTTGTGCAGCAGTGGCACAAGGACTCAGCAGTTATGGACTTCTCAAGGACACATAGATTCAGAGCTAAATGCTAAGATAAATGATTTAGAACAAGTTGTTGTTATGCTAGGAGATCAAATTGTTAATCTACAACATCAACTTCGTTTAAAATGTGATTGGAATACCTCTTCATTCTGCGTAACTCCAATTCCATGGAATCAAACTCATTTCCTATGGGAAAATGTAAAAAGGCATTTATTGCATCATGATACTATTACCTCTGAGATCCTGTCTCTTCATCAACATGTTGATAATACTTTTGTAAAACAATTGTCAGAATTGCTGGCACTGATCTGTTGCAAAGCATCTCAAATGGCATTGAAAACCTTAATCCTTTTCATGTTATTCCATGGCTTAGTGGAAGTGTAGCAGTGATTTGTCTATGTTGTCTCTGTACTGTTTACACATCTGTAAGTGTTAATTCCTAATTTTTTTAAAGGTTTTATTTTTTCTTCATATTCTGTAGGGACTTGGAGTTTGATATCTCACTGCTTGGTGGAAAGTGCCTGTTCCATGCTATGCCTATGATGTCTGGTGTTTAGATAGATGGTGTGGGTAAAGCGAACAGCATATGTTGCAGGATAATAATAAGCTTCTCTTCTGGATGGTTAACAACCTAAGTTTGCAGATCAAAAATTAGAAAAAAAGAAAGGATGTGAGGTCAGGCAATATTTTGGCCCTAGCCTTTCAAGGTCAGTGAAGACTCAGGACCTAGAAGAATCTGTACTGTAGTATCATGGAACTCAATTGTGCCCCAAATTTTCTGATCAAGGAGATTATGGGGCCACAGAGGAATGCAATCAATGATCTATGGTGTGCCTGAGGAGAGTCACATGAAGAGAAAACTTTCTCTCAGGCTTTCACAGAGAGCAAATTGGTCAAGCAATGGCCATGACTCATCCACATGGCTGACACTGACAAAGGATTAACAAAGTGCAGTGCAGGGTTACAGGACAAACCCTGAGGGTAACTGACTGACCTTATCTGATACAAAAGTTACATTTCTTGTTATATAGAACTTACTTTATCTCAGTGTTAACCATCCAGCGAAAAAGTATAAACAGAGGTATATAGTTCAAGTCAACAACTTTTGGGGATAACCCATTACTATTGTGGACTGGTGATTAAAGTGTGTCACAGAAGATTCTCAGCCCAACAACAGCTAAAGCTATGCGGCCAGAACTGAACTGATACTGCTCCGGCTTCTTCAAAACAAAGAAGGGGGAATTGTGGGGGACCACCTGAACAGCTCTCCTTGAAAGAAAAGCGACCATCCCCATTTTGACTGAGTCTGATCCTATTTCCTCATATTGTTATGTACAGAGCTGGCTAGGACTTCTGTTTATCCTTCAATTGGCCTTAAGCAATGTGTATTGGTCTAGCTGAGGTGCTGGTGATAGTCTTCGAAGGTGGCATGTGTGTTTCCCTGGTAAGCCTGCTGCTCCTTAACATGAGCCAGGTGGAGACAGGATGGTAGAGCTAATGCTCTGCGCTGCCAGCTGGGATCGAGCCTCGAGATAGAGGCTATGACTTCCTGGAGCTTGAAAGACTACATCAAAGCTGAAGCCCTAGACTTTCCAAAACATTAAATACTATATAATGCAGATTACTCTCTCTGCATATCCTCTCTGCATATGGTGGAGGTAAATGTAGGCCACCCACCTAGCTCAGCTCACAGTAGTCACCTACTTCCCACAATTCTCAGTCAATCTTCAAGCCACTCCCCCACTGAATAAAAACCAGGTGAGGCCCTGGGTCGCTCTCCTGGTTCCAGAAAGCCATGTCATGGCAGGACTTAGAGCCCCTCGACTCCCCGATGATTAAAAATATAATTTAGTGTCCTCATTTTCGCTGTGGGTTGCATGAAAAGTGGTAGATTGGAATCAGCTTGATGGGATTCCAGTAACGTAACTTTGGGATTGCAAATAATTAGTTTCTTGGACTGAGACAAGGACCAGGAGGCGTCTCCTACACTCACTTCTGTTATTATTTTAAACCGGGCCAGACCTGCTGGGCATGCGGGCAGACACATTAGCCACTTGGGGGTTACAGGTCAGAGGCTGCTCCCCGTGAGCCCACCCAACCTGCGCACATCCACGTGTGCACTGTGGGCAGCCAAGCTGAGCCCCGAAGGGCTGCACCCCTGTCCAGACTGTGGTCACTTGGGCTCCCACAGAAGCAGCCCACCTCTGAGGGCCCACACTGTCCCTCCAGCATTTGGACCTGAGGTTCCACCTTTCCCACAGACCTCTGCAGAGGCCCAGGTCACCCATGTCAGCACGTGAGAGCTGGCACACCCCACAGGACAAGGGATACTGTAAGTGGCAGACTGCACTATGCTCATCAGGGCTCACTGGATGCCTGGTGCTGGTGGCCAGCTTCACCCTCAAGCTAACTAGATCATTTCCACAAGCGTGACACACATGCTTCAGATGTGAAAGGGAGCCATTCTCTGTGAAAGCCAGGCTAAATGCTGTGGAAAAAATGCTGAAGGAATGGATTCTGCTGTTCTTTGTTTTGTTTCATTTTGCTAAATAGGTTCTCACTATGCAACCCAAGCTGCCCTGGACCTCAAGGTGATCCTTCTGCCTCAGCCTCCTGAGTGCTCCTGTAATCATTAATTTTTTTCAAGTTATGATTGAGCAAGATGACCATAAAAGATAGAGGAGATAGGGCAGTGGTCTAGAAGGATCCCACACAACTGTCCATACTTTGCAAAAACAAAGCTAGAAATTATGCATGATGCATTTTGAGAAAGAGGACATCTAATCCTAAACAAATGACTCATTTTAGAAAAAGACTTTCAGGGCTGGGGAGATAGCTCAGTGGAATAAGTGCTTCCCTGGCAAGTGCAAGGGTCTGAGTTCAACCCCCAGTTCCACAAAAAAATAAAGAGACTTTCTGGGGAGATGGCTCAGTGGAATAAGCGCTTCCCTGGCAAGCACAAGAGCCTGAGTTCAATCCCTGGTTCCGCAGAAATTAAAAAGAGACCTTAGGGCCAGCCAGATAGCTCAGTGGACTAAAATGCCTGCTTAGGCAGAGTGCAGCAGCCAGGGTTAGATCCCCAGTGTGCCATGCTGGCCCTGCCCCTGGGGCACGCTGAGGCAGCAATTGAGACTGGGCATGGTGGTGCATGCCTGTGATCCTAGCTTTTGGGAGGCTGAACACAGGAGAATCACTACAAGTCCAATCTATGTAGTGAGACCCTGTAGACCCTGCCCTAAATTCAGAAAATAAGTAAACATAAAAAAAAAGACCTTACTGGACCTAGTAGTGCACACCTAGTAGGTCAACAAAGGCTGGGTGATTTAACAAGACCCTGTCTCAGAGAGAGAAAGACAGACACAGAGAGACAGAGACACAAAGAGATACAGAGAGAGACACAGATATAGAGACAGATAGGAATGGACTTTTATGTACCTACCATTTGCTAACTTTTGGATTAGCTACTACACAGAGGGGGCTGTGGCAGAGCTGAGCATCTTTCTTTTTGAGACAGGGTCTCACTATGCAGTTCAGCTGGCCCTGAACTCACTATGCAGGCCAGGCTGGCCCTGAACTAGCAGCGATCCTCCTGCCTCCACCTACTGAGTCCTGGGACTGTAGGGATCCGTTGGTCTCCCACTGTGGCCCGTTATACCCTGGGGAGAAACAGCAGCAGGAATGAGGAAAAGATAGCCAAGGGACAAGCTGGGTTAGGCGATAGCCTGTCTGCCTGGTTCACAAAAGGACCCCCCAATGACAGGAGGGACCTTTCCAAAGTTGCAAGACACAGGTTGCCTAGTGACTAACAGCCCACAGTGTCAGGCAGGATGGTCTTCTCAAGACTGAGTTCTTGACTGATTTAGGCAATGAGGCCTCACCCTGCCTTCCCACACAGAATCAGGCTTCAGCGGATTACAGCCCTGCACCATCACACTCCTTCCTCTGCACCCCTGTGACAGCGTCCATGGCTCCCCTTCACGTCTTTGCTCGTGACGTTTTCCCCACCCACAAGTGACAGTAACACCCGCCTGTTCCCTAAGGGTGTCCTCAGAATGCCTCTGGCTGTCTTTTTCCACCTGGAAGTGTAGGTCACTAGCTCTGCAGGGTCCAGGAGAAGTCTAGGTCCTCATGTTCCAGAAGGGGCCCAAGACAGACGTCCCTGGGCAGAGAAGCTCGGACTTGCCAGAGGTCACACAGCTGTTAGTAGTGGAGTTAAAACCCATGATGCTACATAACAGAAAGTCACCCAGCAGCGGGAGCTGTCCTCAGGGTCCCTGTCCCCTGCAGAAGGAGGGCAGAGAAGGTGGTCACACCCAAATATGCACACCTGGTGGCTTCAAAGTTTCTCTGGGGAGAGATAGAGAGTGGGAAACTGAGGCAGCACAGTCAGCTGGAGCCCAGGGGTGGGGAGGAACAGGGGAAGGATCCCCCTAACCAGAACTCAGCTGCTCCAACTCCCACTGAGAGTTCCTTCGCCATCCCTGCAGAGGAGGGAGAGGAGCCCACACCGCCCCGTCACTCGGTCCGTCCTCCCCAACCCCAGAGCAGCTTACAGGGCCATACAATGCTGAGCTGCCCACAGCCAGGGCAGAGAGACCTCAATGTGGAGCCAGGGCTCTGTGGGTAACCCTGACACCTACAGATTTTCTCTCCTTGGGAAAAGGGTAGGGAACAAAACACATTCCTTAAAACATCTCACAAAAACTTCCTTTTCACTATCTTAAAAAAAAAAA
>PVKA01034287.1:0-23616 GCA_004027165.1 Ctenomys sociabilis
GCAAAGTGAATGGCATATGCTGCAGGATACTAATCAGCTTTTCTTCTGGATGGTTAACAACCTAAGATCACAAGTCAGAGTTGGAGAAATAGAAGAGCCACAAGGCCCGCCAACATTTTGGCCCTAGCCTTTCAAGGTCAGCAAAGACTCAGGACATAGGAGAACCTGTACTGCAACATCATGAAACTCAGGTGAGCTCCAAATTTTCTGAGCAAGGAGATTGTGGAGCCACAGAGGAAAGAGATTGAAGTTCTAAAGTGTGCCTGGGGAGAGTCTTTTTTTTCTTTCTAATGTGGAATAAGATGCTATTTAATTTTGTTTTTCATAGCTAATATTTTTATGTATATGCTTTAATAATTTTTTTATAATAAGTTTTGGACAATTTCATTTTTGTGTATCTTGGTATGATTTTATTTAAATTTCTCTTGGTAATGTGGCATTTTAAGTTGAACTAAATTCAGAAATTTTAAATCTTTAAATATTTATTGCCTACTCCTTCCTACTTTGAGAATTCTAATTGTATGAATATGTAAAAAAAAGAAAAGAGCAGTTAATGTTTACAATTTTTGTTTTTACTCTGATTTTTTTCTCTCTTGAATTTCTTATAACTTCTTAGTTATTCTTTTTTAATACAAAATTTACACATTTATATCTGTTAATCTGAAAAACTAATTTGTACATAACATCATGTAATACAGCAACCATTACTGGTTTCCTATTACTTTGTTTAGTGAAATCTTGTACCATGCATAATGCTGTTTTCTTCTATCACTATTCTGTATTCTTTAAAAATAATAATAATAATAATACAAAAAAAAAATAAAAGAGAAGTTAAAAAATCAAGGAATAAATAGCATACTTAAAAAGAAAAATCATAGTGAACCATGACATGAAAGAATGATAGGATTTTTTCCCTATAAGTGCTGGAATTAGAGATCTCTTATATTTGAAGTATAGTATGACCATGTGATTTGCATTAGCCAATGAAATGACACAAAAAGTGATATGATCCTGTGATTTGCATTGGCCAATGAAATAGCAGAAGTGACAAGAGTAACTTCTAGTCAGCCTGTTTAATGAGCTACACATGCTTTGCTTCTAGCTCTTGCATACTGTCTCAGTGACCAATAAGTAGCGCTGCAGATGATGGCTGCTCCATCCGCCTGGCTGCTACAGCTAGCACAAGAGAGAAGCGAATAGTCAATCTCAAGTAGGGATCCTGCACGAGCAAACAAAGGAAAGGAACTTTTTTATTTTAAAAAGAATTTTTAAATGGTACAGAATTTCAAAACAAGATGATAAAAAATTAACAATGGTTGTTATATTGCATGTCTTCAAAGTATTTGCTCAGATTACTAGACATAGTCATATAAGACTGGTCAAACAATATAAACACAAATTGTTCCTTTCAATGAACTAATAGAAATTAGTAGTACAATTATCTTAGCTTTCTTGGATATATATATATATATATATATATATATATATATATATATATATATATATATATATATATTCATTCTTTTCTCTTTGCCGCCATCCCAGTTGTTCTTTCCTTCTGAGAAGTTTCTTTCCCTTTCACATTATCTATTGTACATTTTGGATCTTATGTACACGTTTAGTTTCCTATGCTAGGGAGACAGTATGTTTAAATATGTGATTCTAATTTATTTCACTTATGAATATGGTCTCTAGTTGTATCCATTTATAAATAAAAGCCCTGAGTTTATCTTTCTTTATATCTAGGTAGCACTCCATTGTATGAAACTCTCATATCTTTTTATCTACTCCTCAGTTGATAGACATTTAGGTTGTTTCCAAAATTTAGTTATTACAAGCAGTGCTGCTATGAAGATGGGCGCACATATATTGCTGTGATACAGTGTTTGCAATTCTTCTGGGAAAATATCCAGAAAGGGAATAGCTGGGTCTCATGAGACCTGTAATCATCGTTTTTTGAAGAATCTTTACACTGATTTCCACAGTGATTATACCAGTCTATACTCCCACAGAGAGCGGAGAAGAGTTCCTTTCACCCTACCACTCCAACAGCATTTGTTATTGGTAGATTTGATGATAGCTGTTCTTGCTAGGGTGGCATAGAATCTCAATATTGTTTTCATTTGCATTTTTCAGAAGACCCATGATGTTGAAAATTTTCATATGTTTATTTGCTACTTATATTTATTCAACTGAGAAGTGTGTATCCGTCTCTACTGCCCATTTCTGGATTGAATTATCTGATTTTTTTAAAAAAATTCTTTACATGTTCTGGATAGAGGTCCTGACAAAGGAACCTTTAGTATTTATTATAAGATACTGAGACTTTTGAGATGCTGTTACATCTGAACCAAGTCCCACTGAATATGTATATATCACATAAAAGAAAAATATTCAGCTTCATAAAATTCAAGCCAACTATAAAAGACCATTTTAAGCTATTAAATTACTAAAGAATTATTAAATGATGAAAAAATTTAAATCATTGGAATGCTGGAAATAAAACTAATCATTATAGCTAAATAATTTTATGAAATATTCCTGGGGTATTCCTAATAAAAGTCAAAAACAAATTCTCAATCTTTAACCCTTAAATGACCTTCTTAGAATTTATTTTATGGAAATAACAAAATAATTGCTATAATTTATTATACAGAAGTGTTTGTAGCAGCTTTATTTATAATGCTCAAAAACTGGAAAAATCAAAATGTCCATAAGTTAGACAGTAGAAAGTAAACAATGACAATTATAATATTTAACATCTAACCAGGCATGGTGGTGTGCACCTATAGTCTCAGATATTTGGAAGGCTGGAGTGAGAAGAATGCTAGAGTTTAGGGTTTTGACACCAACCTAGTGGGCAACATAGTGAGATCCTATGTACACACACACACACACACACACACACACACACACACACATGCTTCCTTCCCAAATTTCTAAAATCCAGGGAACACAAAGTTCAGTGAAAAAAATCACACATCCTGATGCATTAATTATAATCATATAGACTTTTAGCTCCTATAGGATACTCAGATCTTTTCACCTAAGTATAAACCCATCATCCAAGAATTTTCCAAGGCTTATTCTCCATTACATTCCAAAGTATCTACATCAGTGTTTGGCATACTATAGACATTCTACCATATATTTGTTATTTTAATTAAATGGTTAATCTTCACAAAAACTAATCTTCATAAAAACCTTCAAAGTCAAGCATAATGTTATTATCCCCAATGTATAGCCAGGGAAGAAATGTGGCTCTGAGAGGATTTAGTCTGTGTTTGTTTGTTCACATGTTTCAGCATGTTTAATAATCTCCCTCTGTATGCATGCCTGCTGCTGGCTTTCCCTCTTAGCACCATCTGTACTGAGAAGTGTCACGTCTATGGGCCTCAGGAGACAGGAGAGGCTCTGAGGTACATAGAGGCTTAGAAGTTGGGCAGGGAGAAGTTTGGGACACTCTTCTATCTAAGTCTAGATCAGGAATTCTACATGGTTTTCAACTCCTTTGAACCCAAATGGAAGCACAAGAGGTGGTCAAAACACATGATGTATTTAAATTTCAAGACATAGTGCCATGAGACCCTCTCAAAATACCATCCTTCTTGCTTTGAACATACTTAACCTATCATTCCTGCTGCTTTCAGAGGGAGTGCTGGAAGTTCTTTTTGTGCCTTTATAAGGTATAATAAAACATATGGTGAATTCTGTTGCTGAGTGACATTTAATAGAAAGGTATGTTTATGAAAACATTATGGTGTGTCTTCTTCCATCTTATTCACCAGGTCCAGCCCTGTACAACTTCTGGTTCTTCTCCAAAGTCACAATGACCACAAAGGGTCAACATTTTGAATCAGTTCAGTGCACTGAAGCAGCCACAACAGTGCCACAGAAGACATTTTCAAAAGAGTACTTCCAAAACTGCTTCAAAAGGTGGCAAGAATGTTATAAATGTGTTCAAAGAAAAGGGGACTTTTTCTTTTGATTCATGGTAATGTGTCTGCTACTATAATAATTTTTCAACTTAAAAATTATCCGTATTTTGTGATCACACTTCACATGAAGCCATGGATGAAGCCAGAAATGTTACATACCTAGTGAACCCACAGAATTACACAGGTCTCGGAGACTCTACTTCCTAATCTACTGCTTCCTAGGGGGACTTTAAGAACTCAGAGAAAGAGTTGACTTGCCATGTTGAGTCTAGAAGTCTCTGCCCCCCAAAAAATGTTTTCTGTTGAAGGAATCAGGCAGATAAGGTAGCAAAACCAAGAGGGAAACATGGCTGGCTGTGGTTCCATGAGTCTGGACAAACTGTTTCCTCATGAGCTCAGCATGGAGGACAGAGGCTTCAAGGACCAGTTGCCCACACTATGCTAGTTGCCCTGAAGACCTTTCTTTCCTGCCAGCCCTCAGACATATAGCACACCCCTGTATTCAGAACACACCCAGGAACCACTAGAAGGTGCTGGCATAAACCCGCAAATTGGCCCAGCTCAGCCCATCAAACAGATCAAGTAATGTTAGAAGGAGATGAATTTCAGCCACTCTTCACAGTAGTTAAGCCCACCACTTTTTTGTTTAACAACAAAAAACAGCCAGTGTGTATCATTTCATAATGTCTGGCTGTCAGGAATCTGGGTGCAGTTTATCTGAGTGGCTGTGACTCCATCTTGAGGTCAGTAAAGAGGTTGTGATAAAGGCAGGATTGCAAGTTCACCTGAAGGCTTGACTGCAGGTGGGAGAGTTCCACTCTTCAGCTCACTCATTCATTCGTTGAATAACCTCATTCCCCATGTGGCTCTCCCCACAGGGCCACTGTACAACATGATGGGTAGATTTCCCACAGGTGAGTGACAGAAAAGCAAGTGAGCATCCAAATGAAGGCACAGTCCTTTCAATCAATGTAGCATTGGATGTGGCACACATCACCCTGTCCTAATTCATTTGTAAGACAAACTCACTTTCCAGGTGACAGAAGTACAAAGGCACATAAATAACAGCATACCTTGCAGGCTGCCCACCACTCTCCTTCTCCCCACATCCAACCCATAAAGGAAGTGCTGCTAACATCCCACCTCAACTCAACAGCCAGTGGGTTTAATCCTATGCCCCAAATGTTCCATAAGGACTCAAGGAGTTATCAAAGTCCTATGGAACACACACACACACACACACACACACACACACACACAAAGACTCACCTATGTCAAGCATAGTGTCACATGCCTATATTCCCAGCACTTAGAAGGCTGAGACAGGTTGATCTCCATGAGTTCAAGGCCAGCACAGATTACATAGTTAAAGCCTGTCTCAAAACCTCATTAAAAAGAAAAAGAATCAAAGCAGAATCACTTAGAACTCCTTAGTCCATGTCTATATCCATCCCCAGACCTTAACCCACACCTAATTTATTTTTTACAGTGCAAAAATAATTATGTTTATTAAATTAAATGTCACAATAACATTTCATTTAAGAAATCTTGAGTCATATAACTTTTGTTGTATAAAGCTATTTTTTTATTTTTCATTCATTTTAATGAGAAAAAATAGTAATGAAACAATTTCAAAACAGGTTAGTAGGACAGTTACAATAATTAATATATTGCATATTGTTTTCTTTGTAGTAATTATTCAAAGGACAAGATGCAGACATGACATCTTATCGAGACAATATTGGTACAAACCAGGGAGATAGCTCAATGGAATAAGTGTTTGCTCGGCAAGTGCAAGACCCCTGAGTTCAATTCCCGGTATCACCAAAAAAATAAAATAAAATAATCATTGAACTAAGAGAAAGTAGCTGTATATCTATCCTAATTATTTTGGATATATGTTTTTTTCACTACAAAATGGTCCTTTATTTATGTCTCCCTTTTTGGTTTTGTAAAATGTGTGCTCCATTGCTATTAGAGAAGCTATATTAAGAGAAGTCTTTAAAGGACCTTTTCATACTTGATGCCAGTTCAAATATTGTAGGTACTCGAATTCAGCAAAATAACCCAATATAGTCCAATAGTCCATAATAGTAGAACCCACACCTAATTTAAAACAAATTGAACTCATTGAAAAAACATAAAAAACAGTGATGTGACTGCTAAATTATCAACTTGATAGGACTGAGACTCTTGGAGAGCTGGTTGGGTTATGAGGGTGCTATATACATTAGTAAATTCATTCACTGATCTTCATAGCTGAGTGTGCTGGTCAGAAGTGGGGCCCACGGGGGGTGAGCCCCTGAGAGTATGGTCTGGGACAATGTATCTCCTCCTGCTGCTCTTTCCCTGGGCTCTGCTTCCCAGCCACTAAGAATATGCAGCTTTGCTCTGTCATGCCTTTCCACAATCATGTGCTAGCTGTAGAGTCTGATAGCCAGGAGCTGAGTCCTATAAAACCATGAACAAAGTAAATCTCTTTTCCTTTAAATTGCAGGTATCAGGTACTTGTCCAGCATTAAGAAAACTGATCAATATAAGTGATTACAAATGTGATCAGACCATCTATATCTGGTCTGATTGATCCATGGGGATCCCATCCACTGGCAATACAGATACATGGTCCAGGGCGGTGGGGCTCCTAATCTTCATTTTTGCTGCTTAATTATTATGTAACCTTAACCAAGTTACTTAGCCTCTGTCAGCTTCAGTTTTCTCATCTAAAACTTATCTAATAGGACTGTCATGGGTATTAAAGAAAGCAATAGGTGAAGCACTTAAAATGATGCCTAGAACACAGTAAGCACTCAATGAATGGAAATAATCTAGTCATGCTGTTTGTTGTTGGAAATGAAAACAGAGATTCTGTCCTGATACTATAAATGCCTAATCCACTGATTCTAGTAAATACTACTCATTCTTTCTATGTAGTATATTCTCAATAATAAATTGCCATGTGTTGAATAAGAAAAAATTAAATTAAATCTATCCTGAAAAGGGATTTGGGACTGATCAACAGCCCAAATGTCCCTCTCAGTAGCCCAGTAGCCATGGGTTTCTGAATCTGTGTTCAAACACAGAAGACAAAATCTTTCCATTGTTGGCCAAATCCTGTCCATCACATGTAAGTTCTCAGCTATCTTAGCTTTACTTGGAGCCTTGGAAGCAGCAGGGACACAATAGTTTGCTTTGTATGTTGCTCCTAATCTGCAAAACAGATGGGATTTGGACTGTGTCCACTACTGGCCATCTTCAGGAAGCAAGGAGCCCCACTACTCTGCCACATGGTTCTGCATTCCCAGAGGATGGGATCCCCATAAATCAAGCAACCAATTACAACCCCAAAACCTAAAGCACAGGGGTTCTTGTCAGAAAACTCCTATTTTGCTAGCCTATGACTTTTTGCCTACTTAGTTCTCTAAAACCCACATGGTATGGGTTACAATGAAAGAAAAGATTATTTTAAATGTGATTTCACATTCATTTTAAGCATATGTCTCCTGTCTGCATCTCTTGTTGAGTTTGAGAGCAAGAATAGCAGAATATGGCAAATTCCTCCCGAAAGATTACAGACTTAGAAAAAAAAGCCAAGCAAAGTAGAACATCCAGACTCAAGCAATGAGGAGCTAGGATGGCCTCCTGACCCCAACCCAAGTTCTCAGTGAAGGCCTCAAGGGCCTGGGATCTTCTCCATGTGGCCCTCATCTCCTCATATGAAGCAGGCTGACACATGCTTTCCTGTGTAATGTCACCAGGCTCCACTGTACCCTCAAACCTTGCCTTCTTATCTTTCAAGAGGCAAGATGACTGCCCTGGTTTACATTTCCCCCAGGAAGCCCATCTCTCTTTGCCCTGGTGCTTCCTGCTTCCCAGATTGGGTGTCCTCACAACAGCTGGATAGCTGAAGCAATAACAGCTGGATCCCTGTCCCACATAGTGGCCAACTGAGAATGGCAAAGTCACTTCACCTCCTTGAACTCCTGTTCCCTTCTCTATCCACAAAGAGGAAAGGCTGAATAGTCAATATCCTGTGCGACCTCTTGAGTTGCAAACAGCCAACTCAAGAAGCAGAAATCTGAAGTCTGAAGCAAAAGCTCCAGGCTGCCCACTGACCACACCAGAGCAAGAACTCCCTGGAAGGGGCTGGGGAGATAGCCTGAGTTCAATTCCTGGCTCCACAGAAAAAATTTTAAAAATTTTTAAAACTCCCTGGAAAACGGTACCATGTCACAGCTCCTCTATTCCCCACCTCACCTTCAAGATAGGACAAATCCGCAGAACCCTTCCTCCCAGCACTTGAAAGATTGAGTCAGGAGAGTACTTAGCAGGCCCTGGAAGCAAGAGAGGCAGCATATTACTAAATGTTAATGAGTAAATAAACTAATATCATCTTATGGAACTCAGCAATGTAGCTAAATATGGTGTGTGTGTGTGTGTGTGTGTGTGTGTGTGTGTGTGTGTAGCTGGATCCACCAGAATCAGAAAAAAATGCTAAAAAGGACCTTGTGGGGACATTGGTAGAATCTGAATATGGACTGTTTATTACATATTACTACTAGTAGTATTAAATATCCTGAATTTAATAATTTATGATTATGCAAATGAACATCCTTACTTATTTTATTAGGATGAAGTTGCATGGTGTCTGCAACCTACTATCAAATGGTTCTATAAATAACAAAAATAATTAGCCATACAAAGAGAGCTCAAACATGTGTGACACTGGAAGCTGAATGTAGGTCAAGGGCAGGCAAATGACCCCCCACTACAATCTCACCACAACTTTTCTGTAGGTTTTGATATCTCCAAAACGCAAAGTTTAAAATAAAAGGGAAAGAGCCAGCAAGATATCTCAGTAGATTAAGCACCTCCTTAGGCAAGTACAAAGGTCAGGTTCGATCCCTAGCACCACATGCCATGCCAGCTCCACCCCTGAGCGTACTGAGGGGGTGACTGAGACCAGGCATGGTGGCATAAGCCTTAATCCCAGCCCTGAGGAGGCTAGAAACAGGAAGCAGGAAGGTCACTATAAGTTGAAGCGATATAGTGAGTCCTGTACAAAATATCAAAGAAGAAGAAGAAAGAAGAAGAAGAAGAAGAAGAAGAAGAAGAAGAAGAAGAAGAAGAAGAAGAAGAAGAAGAAGAAGAAGAAGAAGAAGAAGAAGAAGAAGAAGAAGAAGAAGAAGAGAAGAAGAGGAAGAAGAAGCTTAAAATAAAAAGAAATTAGAAATTGGAAAAAAAGTCAATGGTCTAGGTTTTTTTAAGTTTTAGTTTGGGATTAAGGGCAGCTATAAGGACAGGCAAACGTGACCAGTTCTAATTAAGTTCACTGATATCCTTGGGTTTCACATTGCAAGCAAGGACCACAAAAGCTGAGCAAGCTGTGTTTTGCTGGAGGGGACCCAGTGAAACAGGCCCGGCCTGTCCTCCAACAGTCCCTTGTCAGCTGGGGAAAAGGCCACAGGCTATTGCATGCCAACCATTACTATCACCCCCAAGGACTGCCCTCAGCCCTGGACTTGCTCCCCAGGCACATCTGATCTGATGCCTTCTGGTTGCAGATGACTTTGCTGCTATTACTGAAAATTTATTTCCTCTCTCCATACCAAGCATCAGCACTTCCTTCCTTCCTTCACATCTGGATTTGGTCATCAGTAAGGGTAACACTGGCCAAGATCAGTTCAGAAGACAAAACACTGGGCCCTTGGTCACTTGTGCCACATGTCTCCATGCCAACACTTCTGCTGACCATAGAAGAACTCAGCAGTGTCAACACCTCTGCTGAGCATCGCTGTCAAGGAGATCCATGCCTCTGTCCTATTAGGAGGAATTAGTCAACAGCAGGTGTCATTAAGACTACTGCCTTCTCTCAAACTATTGTGACTGGTACCTAAAGAAACATCACCCAAGTGTGCAAAAGAGTGGGAGTCTGCTCCCTCCTGCATGGAGAAAGGGGGCCCCTGGACAGGAGAGGGGCTGCTTTTAGAAGGACCCAGAGGACAAAGCACTCCAAACATTTAGCTCCTTTAACCAGGAGGCAAAACCTAGATACCTAACAAGACTTTTCTTTCTTCATTTCCTCCAATTTTAAGGTGACTTGAGAGATTTTTAGATTTTATTTGTATGTATGTGTTTATGTATGTGTGTATGTGTATATGTATGCATGTGGTTTTCTTTTGTTTAGGTTTTTGTGGGTTGTTTTATTGTTCTGCAGTAAACAGACTGCAGAACACTGAGCTACATCTTTTTTTTAGGCAGCCCTTACTAATATACAAGGCAGGCCTCAAACTGGCAATCATCCTGCTTCAGCCTCTATAGTATCTGAGATTATGGATTACGGATGCTGAGTCTATGGATTCACTTTCTAGTATGGTCTTGAGTTGAATCAATTTATGAATAAAGTCAAGTTTATCTTTTTTATGGATTCAGTACAGATCTACAGGGTCTTACTGTGTAGATCAGACTCAGTGATTCTCTTGTTTTCAGCCTACCAACCACTAACCGGCACTTGCCACCACACCTAGTCTCAATCTGTGTCTCAGAGTGCCCTGAGGGTGGGGCCAGCACAGCACTCCAGGGATCAAAACCTGGCTGCTGTACTTTGACTAAACAAAAGCTTTAGTCTGCTGAGCTATTCGGCCTGCCCTTAAATTTATCTTGATTGCATACCCATACCTGACTTGTGAGTTCTTTTTCATTGAAAATATCCAAGAAAGAGTCAAACCCAGGCTCTATTACCTCATCCTTCTTGTCCTTCTAGAAAGACCAAGGAAGTCCAATATCTCCAAAGATCTGGCTCTTTCTACCACCTAAGCCACTGACCACGAGAAGGAGACTGCCTTGTCTGCCAGAATGAGCAGCAGGAACCCCCTGAGCCTACTTCCAGGCCAGGCCACTCCCTTCCCACACCAGGTTCTTGTTCGTGGACTCTGGTCATGGCACTTGCCACCTATTTGCACCCTGCACCTTGCACCAGCACAGAAAGGGGTCATGAGGCCTAAAGGACAGAATACTCTTAAAAGTACCTCTAATCCGGACACAGAGGCATTTGGACACAGCTACTCAGAAGGCTGAGGCAGCTACTTAGAACTGCTTGAGCTCAGGTAAGAACCTATCTCAAAACAAATTTAATCATGTAAAGATATTAACAAAGGCATGCTAACATTATTTTTAAATATACCTAGTTTTTAGAGAATACTACAACTGAATGAAAGATACAAAGAATTCCCACACAAGTCCCACCCCACACATGGACAGCCTCTGTCATTATCAGTATCTTCTCACAGAGTGGTACATTTGTGACTTTTGATGAACCTGCACTGATATCTCTTTGTCTCCCAAATCCCACAATGTATACCAGTGTTCACATTTCATGTTGTGCAGTCTGTTTGTACAATGGTATGATCACACATATCCTCCCTCTTGGCTTGGTATCCATGCCAAGTAAAGCCATTCCACTAACAATACTTTGTATTCTACCTATTTATCCTCTCCTATCTCCTTCCTCCAAACCCCTATCCCCTGGCAAACTGGCCTTTTTAGGATCTGATAGCCTGCTTTTTCCAGAATGTCACATAGGTGGGGTCATATGGTCTATAGCCTTTTCAGATTGGCTTCCTTCATTTGGCAGTGTGCATTAAGGTTCTGCCGTGTCTTCATAGCTCATCCATGGTGAACGCTGAATCATGCTCCACTGGGTGTGTACCAAAGTTTATTCATTGACCTACTGAAAAATACCTTGCTTGTTTCCAAGTGTTGGTGATTCCAAGTAAAGCTGCCGTAAAGACTGTGTGCAGATTTTTGCATGGACAAGTTTGCAGTTCTTTTGAGTAAACATGAAGAGGTGAAACTGATGGATCTTATAGTAAGTAAGAAGCATCGTGACCATTAATTCTATTTTACATCCAAAGGCCTCATCCTCCTCAGCTCCCAGCATCAAATTTCGCAAAGCCCCATGCAAGTGACATTGCTCCTAGTTTTCTCTTTTTTAAAAAATAAACAAAAGTAAGGCTATAACACAACAGAATTTCAAAACAGTCTAGTGGGAAAGGAACAATAATCAGCACAATGCATATTGTTATATTCACAGTAGTTGTTCAAAGTACAAAATATAGGCATGAAACATTGTCCAAAAAATTCCAAGGGCAAAACTTTGCCCCCAGTGAACCAAGACAAACCAGATACATAAGTACCTTAGCTGTCTTGGATACATATATACTTTTCCTTTACCCTTCCTTCCTTCCTTTACCCCTTCTCCCAACACAGTTTTTCTTTTCCTTTGATCAGTTTCTTTCTATTCACGATATCTATTTTGCCTTTTGGATCTTGTTTGCGCTTTCAGAGTCTCACACTAGTAAGACAATACGATATGTGGGTCTGGTTTATTTCACTTGCTAGTATGGTCTTGAGTTGCATCAAGTTGTGTATACAAGTCTCAAATTTATCTTTCTTTGTGGCTGAGGAGTATTCCATTATATTAAAAAAAAGAACCACATCATTTTTATCCATTCCTCAGTTGATGGATATTTGAGTTCTTTCCAAGATTTAACTTTTACACATTGTGCTTCTATGAACATGATGGCCTGTTTACTTCCATTTCCTCTTGGAAAATACCCAGAAGGTAAATAGAATTGCTGGGTACAATGAGACCTCTAATCCTAGTTTTTGAAGAATTATCCACACTGATTTCCAGAGTGGTTGTACCAATCTATTGTTCTACCAACAGTGGAGAAAGGTTCCTATTTACCCCACAGGTCCACCAGTGTTAGTTATTGGTTACTTTCTTCATGATAGCCATTCTTTCTGGAATGAAATGGACTCTCAGTGTGGTTTTAATTTGCAACTCTGGAATAACAAATGATGTTGAACAATTTTTTGTTCAATATTTTGAAAATATATTTATTTTCTATTTTCATTTCTTCATCTGAGAAGTGAGTATCCATCTCAGATATACACTTTGGGGTTGGATCTTAGAATTTCCATGGCCTGATTTTTTTTTTTCAATTCTTTATGTATTGTAGATATAAGTCCTTTGTCTGAAGAACAACTGATTATAATTTTCCCACTCTACAGTTTGTCTTATTATTTTGTTGGTGATTTTGTTTATTATACAAAAGCACATTAAAAGGTGAAAGATTGAGCTGGGGAGATAGCTTGGTGGTCTCAGTGCCTGCCTGGCAAGCTCAAGGCCCTGAATGTATTCCCTGGTATCACAGGCCATGCTGGTCCCCCTAGTCAGGCACCAGAACTGGACATGGTGGGATGCGCCTATAACCCCAGTACTGGGGAGTCCGAGACAGGAGGGCCACTGCAAGTCCAAGTCACATAGTGAGAACCTCTGACAAATAATTAAATAAATAAATAAATAAAATTTTAAAAAATGTATAAAGATTTATACAATCTGAAAAACAATATATTGTAAAAGCATTTAAGAAGGTGAGAACCTATTTGTTTATTCTTTGTTATATTCTTCGTATTACCTATGCAGTCTAGGTTTTATACATGAATTATCTGCTTGTGTCTTAAAATTTTATACCTATTATCTCTTCCAGTATATTTAATCTTTCTGTTATAATATTTAAATTTCTCACCCATTTTACTTTAGTTTAGCCTACGGTGATACACATGGGTCTAGTTTTAGTCTTTGGCATATAAAAAGCCAGTTTTTGTTTTATTAAATAAACAATTGGCTCGGTGTATGAGCGAAACCCTCTGCTCCACTGCACCCACCGCACACCTCCAGACCCAGCCAAGCCTGGCATGCAGGCCTGGTGTGAAATGTTCCCAGCAGAAGTCTCTGCAGAGAGGCTAAGGGCCAGAACTACCCAGCTAATCCAGGAGCACAGCATCTTGCCAGAGGAGTACAGAGAGCTCATTTCCATGAGCTATAGCAGGAAGAAGCTGAGCACAACAGCCAGACCCAAGCCAAGCACATCAGGATGAGTTCAAACTTCATAGGTCTGGACTTCATAAGCTGAGCCAATTTGTTAGACCCAGATCTATGAAAAATTTCACTAGATAAGGTTATAATTGCACCAAAGCTCTAGGCAAAAGGTCAGAAGACAATGCTATACAAAATGAAGGAGAAGAAGCAAAGCCAATCTCAGGCTGCAAGCCCACCGAAAACAAATGCAAGAGACACTATTGGGAATCACACAACTAAAACCTCTGAACTAATAGCATCTGAAGTAAAGAAACAACTGCAGAAAGGTATAGAGGAAATCAGATCATAAATAACCTCTGAAGTAGAAAAAGAAAGGATAACTATAATGAAAGAATTAATAACTGCTTCTAAAGAAGACACTGATAAAAAATACAGAATACAAAAACAGTGGAATCAGGCTCTGGAGATGGCTCGGTAGAATAAGCACCTGCCTCGCAAGTGTAAGGGCCTGAGTTCAATCCCCTGTTCCGCAAAAAAAAGAAAGAAAGAAAGAAAGAAAGAAAGAAAGAAAGAAAGAAAGAAAGAAAGAAAGAAAGAAAGAAAAATGATGGAATCCTTGAATGAGCAACATAGGAAAGGAATAGATTGTATGAAGCAGACTCACAGAAATGTACCAGAACTTAAAGTCTCAATGACAAGCATGCAAAACCATTTGAGTAAAAGTGAAGATAGAGTTTCAGATCTTGAAAACACCATCACAGCTAGTAAAAAGATAAGAAAAGATCTCTTAAAAGCAATTAGAATGCAGAAAAAATAATTCAGCATCTGCAAGATGATGCAAAGATGAACAATGTGAAACTGATAGGCATCAATGACAAAGAAGGAATTAATAAAAATGATATAAAAAGAATATAGGCAGAAGTTATAGCAGAAAACTTCCCAAATATCGGGAAACAATCTAACATTCAAGTAACCAAAGCATACAGAATCCCAAATAACATCAACCCAATTAAAACCACACCCAGACATATAATAGTCAAGATCCCAGAAATCCAGCCCAAGAACAATATAGGACACTAGAGAAAACAAAAAATCACATTTCAGGAAAAACTCATCAGAATAATGACAGACTTTTATTCACAAACCAGGAAAGCAAGAAGAGTATGGAGCAGAGTACATAAAGTTTTCTATGGAAACAAATTCCAGAACAGATTACTATACCCTGAAAAACTCTATTTCAAGGTTGATGGAGAAGTGAAATACTTCCATGACAGAACAACTAAAGAATTTCATGATGACAAAGCCAATCTTACACAGACTACTAAAAGACATTGCAGAGAGGGAACAAAAAGAGCAGAACTTCACGAATGAGAATGGAGAGAACCCACCAAATAGGATAAATAATTAAACACAGGAAAAAAGGGGTACACAACAGCAGGTAAATAACATGTCAATCATAAGTCAATACATCTCAATTATAACCATCAATGTAAATGGACTCAATTTGCCAATTAAAAGAAATACACTGGCATAGTGAATTAGGAAGCAAAATCCAATAATCTGCTGTATACAAGAAACACACCTAACTCATAAAGAAATTCATAGGCTGAAAGTCAAAGGCTAGAAGAAATACTACAAGACCCAGCACCTCAGACAAAAACAGGCGTAGCAATCCTGTTTGCAGACTGTCTCAACTTCAAACCAAGAATGATCAAATGTAATAAAGAAGGCCACTACATACTGATTAGGGGGAAAAATTCAAGAGGAAGACATAAAATGCATAAATGTGTATGCAGCAAACATGTGAGCACTCAACTATATAAGACAAACCTTAATGGACATGAAAAATCTAATATCCAATTCCACAATCTTAACATGAGACCTTGACATCTCCTTATCCCAAAAAGATAGGCCAAACAGACAAAAAAAAATTAGCAAAGAAGTAGCAGAACTGAACCAGAGCTTGGACCAAATGGACTAAGTGAACATATACAAAGTGCTCCATCCAACCAAAGCTGAATATACATTTTTTCAGCTGCACACAGATCATTTTCTAAAAAAGACCACATACTAGTCCATAGGTCATGCTTAAGTATATGCAAAAAAAATTATCCCATGCATATTATGTGACCACAGTGCAATGAAACTGGAAATAAATGAGACAAGACAGCAGAAAAATCCCATAAATACATGAAAATTAAGCAACATCTTTCTCAGCAACCAATGGGTTACAGATGAAATGAAGCAATATATGCAATTCAATGAAAATTCAAGCACAAATTATCAGAACATATGGGATGCAATAAATGCAGTTCTTTTAGAGAAATTAATAGCTCTAAACTCACACATTAGGAAAACAGAACAGGAACAAATAAGCACAATAATGCTGCACCTCAAACAAAAGAAAAGGAACAGCAAACAAAACTTAAAGCCCAAAAATGTGAGGAAATTATAAAGATTAGAACACAAATTAATTCAATCGAGACTAAGAAAACAATACAATGAACTAACGAATAAAAAAGCTGTTCTTCGAAAGATTAAATAAAATTGATATGCCCCTAGCTAACCTCATCAAAAAGAGGAAGGAAAAAACTCAAGTTCAAGCAATAAGAAATGAAATGGGTGAAATTACCACAGACCCAGAAGAAACTCAGAAGATCATCAGCTATCAGCCTGCTACTTCACTCTGATGGCTACTTTGAGAATCTTCACTCTCACAGAACTGAAGATACAGAAAACATGCATAAATTCCTAGAAAGGTGCAAATTACCAAAACTGAATCAAGACAATATAAGAACTCTCAATAACCCAATAAAAGAAAATGAAACACAAAATGTAATTTAAAAAAAAAGCAACCAACAAGCAAAGTCCAGGTCCTGATGGATTCACAGCTGAATTCTACAAGAAATTTACAGAAGTTATAAACCCAATACTCCTCAAACTCTTCAATGAGATTGAAAAGGAAATAATCCTCCCAAAACCTTTCCAGGAGGCAAGGTTTATACTGATACCCAAACCAGGGAAAAACACAACTGAAAAAGAGAACTACACGCCAATCTCCCTCATGAACAAAGAGGCAAACATCCTCAATAAAATCGTAGCAAATAGAATACAGCAAATCATGAAGAAGATTATACACCATGACCAGGAAAGATTCATCCCAGGGATGCAAGGATCATTCAATATGTGCAAATCTATAAGTGTAACACACTATATCAATACAGCCCAATCCAAAAACCACATGATCATCTCAATTGATGCAGAAAAGGCTTTTGGGAAAGTCCAACAGTCATTCATATTCAAACTCCTACAGAAAATTGAAATAGATGGCCTCTACCTCAATCTTATAAAAGACATCTATGACAACACAATGGCTAACATAATTCTAAATGGGAAAAACTGAAATCTTTTTACTCTCAGATCTGGTACAAGACAAGGTTGTCCTCTATCACCCCACCTATTCAATATAGTTCTGAAATCATTAGCTAGTGCCATTAGACAAGAGAGAGAAATAAAAGGAATAAGAAAAGGTAAAAAAAAAAGTTAAACTATCATTATTTGCAGATGATATGTTACTCTACCTGGAAGACCCAAACCCTCCACCAAGAAGCTACTAGAACTAATACACAAATTCAGTAGCATAACAGGATACAAAGTCAACACCCAAAAGTCAGTAGCATTCCTCTACACAGATAACAAACACACTGAGAAGGAAATTAGAGAAACAATACCTTTTACAATAGTACCGCAGAAAATGAAATACTTAGGAATTAATCTAACTAAAGAAGTCAAAGATCTATTCAATGAAAATTACAGGACTTTGAAAAAAGAGATCATAGAGGATTTCAGAAAATGGAAAGATATTCCCTGCGCCTGGAGAAGAAGAAACAGTATTGTGAAGATAGCCATACTTACAAAATTGTTACACAGATTTAATGCAATCTCTATCAAAATGCCACCAACATACCTCACAAACATAGAGAAATCATTCCTAAAATTTGTGTAGAGCCAGAAAAGACCTACAATAGGAAAGGTAGTCCTGGGCAACAGAGACAAGGCAGGAGGCATTACAATTCTTGACTTGAAATTATTATACTACAAAGGTACTGTGATAAAATCATCATGATATTGGCAAAAAAAATGGACATGAGGATCAATTGAATATATCAGAAGATATAGAAGCAACTAAAAACACACTCACTCATCTTGTCTTTGACAAAGGAGCCAAACATGTTTACTGGAAGAAAGATAATCTCTTTAATAAATGATGCTAGAAAAACTGGCTCTCTCTCTATGCCAAAAAATAACACTGAATCCAGGTCTATCACCATGCACTGAACTAAAATCAATAGAATAAGCACTTGACTGGCAAGTGCAAGGGTCTGAGTTCAATTCCTGGTTCCACCAAAAAATAATTATAACAATAATAAATAAATAAACAGTAAAACAGAAATACTAAATCTCTTGTAAGAGAAAGTAGGAGGAAATGTTTAAAACATAGGGATAGCTGAACAGTTTATGAACAAAATCAAACAGCTTGGGTAACACTTGAAAGAATCTACAATTGGAACCTCCTCTTACTGAGAAGTTTTTGCACATCAAAAGATATTACCAAAAGAGTGAAAACACGACCCACAAATTCAGAAAACATCTTAACTACTAAAGCACCCAGGCAAAAGTCTTCTCTCTAGAATTCATAAAGAACTAAAAAAAACATTAGAGCACCAAAATGTAAATGCCCAATCCAGAAATGGGAATCTGAAATGAACACAAACTTCTCAGAAGAAGAAATTCTAGAAGCTAGAACATTCTAGAACATAAAAAGTGCTCCACATTGCTAGCCATCCATGTAATGCAAATTAAAACAACACTGAGATACCATCTCACCCCAGAAAGAATGGCTATCATAAAGAAATCAACCAACAACAAATGTTGGAGAGGCTGAGGGGAAAAAAGAACCCTTCTCCACAGCTGATGGGAATGTAGACTGGTGTAAACATTATGGAAATCCGTGTGGAGACTCCTCAAAAATCTTGGACTGGAAATCCCACTCCAAGCATCTGTCCCCCTACTGAGAATTTTCCCAAAAGAACTGAAAACATCATATTATAGTGATATATGTACACCGATGTTTATAACAGCACAATTTGTGATAACTACATCTTGGAAGCAACCAAAATGACCTTCCCCTGAGGAATGGATGAAAAAGATGTAGTGTTTTTATATAATGGAGTATTACTCAGCTATAAAGAATGATAAAATCAAAGTCTTCATGTATAATTGGACGGCACTTGAAGATAACCTCCTAAGTGAAATAAACCAGACCCACATGTATAAATATTGTATCATCTCCCAAGTGTAAGAACTCAGAAGAGGGGCTTGGAAGGTACCTCAGTAAAACAAGTGCTTGCCTGGAAAGCACAAGGGCCTGAGTTTAATTGCCAGTTCTGCCAACAAAGAACTCAGAAGAACAAATAAAAATTGAAAGATATAACACAATTAAATAGAAAGTGATAACTTAAAGAGAGAAGAGAAGGCAAGCAGAAAAACTAGGAAACATGGCAGAGGAAAACTATACATTTATATACACAAGATGGTTAAGGCAGTGATCCTGAGAATCTCCATTTTGAAACTAGCAGTTAATTGGTAAGATTCTCACCCTGAATAACTATATATGCTGATACCTATGAACTATGTAACTGTACTGAGGATAGCAATGTGTAATACTAGGGCCATGCTTGGAATGCCTGTCATCCTAGCCTTCTAAATGTGTACTGTTTCTAAGTCATAACAATTATTGCCATACTCTCCTTCAAATAAATGATTGGATTTTGAAAGAAAAAGAAAGGTAATAAAAGAAAACAAGGGATAAGAATAAAACATAGCACTGTCCTGCTACAGTGTTGCATAAGATTAAATTTCTACATTTCTGTGGAAAAATGTGTAATTGCTTGTTTTTATTTTATTTTTTTCACAGTCTATAGGAATTTAAAGTTTAACATATTAACAATTGTTGGAAAATACCTATTCCATATTGCGTCTAAGGCGTTTCATATTCAGATAGTGATGTTAGGCTCTACTGCCTATGTTATACGGTAATATCATTAAGTTCTCTTCTGGAGGGTTAACAACTTAAGTTTACAGACAAAAAATTAGAGAAAAAGAAGGGCTAAAAGGATAGCCAACATTTTCATCCTAGCCCTTTAAGGGCAGTGAGAATGAAGGATATAAGAGAACCTGTATCGTAACATCCTATAACTCAGTGCCATTCCAAAGTTTCTATTCAAGAAGATTATGGAGCCACACAGGAAAGTGATCGATGATGTAAAATGGGCCTGAGGAGACTCACCTAGAGAAAAAAACATTCTCTCAGGCTTTCATAGGGAACAAATTGGTCAAGCAGTGGCTGTGACTCATCCACATGGCTGACACTGACGAAAGTTCTACAAACTGTTCTGCATGGTTTCAGGTTAAATCCTGAGGTGATTTGACTGATCTTGCCACATACAAAAGTTCCATTTTTTGTTATATAGGTCTCGTTTTATCTTGGTCTTAACCATCCAACATAAAAGCATAAACACGAGATATAAAAAGTAAAGCCATATTAATATGCTGAGCTGTAAAAGGCACATGTCAACAGCTTCTACACTGCCACTCCTATGAATAACCTGCTACTATTATGTACAACTGGACTATATTGGATTATTTTGCTGAATTCATGTACCTACAATATATGAATGGCAATGGAATACCCATCTCTGACAAAAGTAAATAAAAAGGGGGGATATAAATGAAGGACCATTTTGTAGTGAATATATATATACATGTATATACATATGTGTGTGTATACAAAATAGGAGAGATGTATAGCTATTTTATCTTAGCTCAGTGAAAGGAAAGATTTATACTAATATTGTTTACATAAGATATCATGTCTGCATCTTGTACTATGAATAACTACTATGAATACAATAATATACAATGTATTAACTATTGTAATTGTACTACTAACCTGTTTTGAAACTGTTATTGCTATTTTTTCTCAATAAAATTAATAAAAAATTTTAAAAAACAATCTTTCTTCCACTCCTTTTCAAAGATAAAGTGGTCCCCAGTTCCACCAAAAAAAAAAAAAAAAAAAAGATAAAGTGGTTTAGTGTGTTTGTAGTTGTACCTCTACATTCTATTCTGTTCCACTGATCCTCAGCTCTGTTGTGAACCTTTTGTCAATACCATGCTGATTTTGCCATGGTAACTTTGTAGTATAATTTCAAGTCAGGGTTTGTGATGCCCCATGTTTGGCCATTGTGGCCCAGAGTTGCTTTTGCTGTTCTAGGGCTCTTCTGGTTCCAAGTGAATTTTAGAAATGTTTTCTCTAGTTCTCTAACATGCTAATGGTATTTTTGTTTTGTTTTTTATTTTATTTTTTTTGTTTTATTTTTTTATTTATGTTATTGAAGAAGAAATAGCAATGAGACAGTTTCAAGACAAATTAACAAGACAGATTCGATAAATTAATACATTGCAAACTGTTTTTGTAATGCATTGGTATTGTACAAGATGCATACATGGTATTATACTTACAGACATTATAGCAGATGTCTCTAATCAGTGATTTAAGAGAGTGTAGCTGTTTATTTATCTTATTTTTATACCTGAATTATATCACAGATTCAATAATTAATACTTTCTACCTTGTTATTTTCCTAGTGGTTGGCCATAGTACTAGAAGCCGACATAATATCTTGTCCAACCACTATTAGTGCAAATCTTGCTTCTCATAGAATTATGCAGAAACACGGCATATTTATCCTAACTGTACTGTTTATACACACACATCATGATTCTTCCTTTGTATACCCCCTTTTTTTTGTCTAGACCTGTCAAAGATGGGCACTCCATTGTCATTAAACCAATTTAGGTGCCTGAACTCAGTGACACAATCCAATGCAGTCCAGCGTTCCACAATAACAGTTGTGAAGAAGTTGTTGACTATAGAAGAACTATCTGAAGAAGTTGTTGACTGTAGCCATTTTACAGCCCAACTTATTATTATGGCTCCCCATTGTGTACCTCATTTTTATACTTTTCTGCTGGATAGTTAAGACTGAGATAGATCAAGCCCTATATACCAAAAGATGTAGCTTTTGTTTCTAATGAGGTCAGTGAAGTCCCCTCAGGATTTATCTTGTAATCATGTACCTTACTCTGTAGATCCTTTGTCTGTGTCATCCATGTGGATAAGTCACGCCCAGTGCTTGACCACACACTGGTGGTATTTTGATTAGGACTGCATTATGTCTGTATAACAGTTTTGGGAGTAGGGCCATTATCACTATGTTGACTCTTTTTGCCCAAGAGCAAGGAATATCTTTCTGTTTTGTGATATCCTCTTTGTTTACATCTTTTAGAGTATTGTAATTTTCACTATGCAGATTTTTTGCATCCTTTATTAGGTTTATTCCTAAGTATTTTGGTTTTTTAGATATTATTGTGCTTTCCCTAATTTCTCTCTCAATGGTTTTGTTGCTTCTGTAAAGACTTTTGAGTGTTGACTTTGTATCCAACTACAGTACTGATTTGGTTATTAACTCTATAAGTCTTTTGGTGGTGTTTTGGGGCCTTCTATGTAAAATATCATGTCATCTGAAAATTATAACAACATGCACTGGGGAAATAGTTCAGCAGCATAAGCACCTGCCTGGAAAGCACAAAGTCCTGAGTTCAATCCGCAGTACCTCAAAAACAAGCAGAAACAAAAATAAAAATATAACTTCTTCTTTTCCTATCCTTACTCCCTTTATTTCTTTCTCTTATCTAACTGCTCTAATATTTCCAGAACTATACTAAATAGAAGAGATCATAATGAACATACTTGTCTTGTTCCTGAGTTGAGAATGAAAGTTTTTAGTTTTTGACAACTTAGAATGATGATTGCTGGTTCATCATAGATGGCTTTTTATCAGATTAAGATAAAGACCCTCTATTCCAATTTTTTGTAGAATTTTTATCATGAATGAGTTCTAGGATTTGGTAAATTCTCTTTCTGCATCTATTGAGGTGATCATGTGGTTTTTGTCTTTGATTCTCTTAGTATAGTACATTACATTTATTGATTTGCATATGTTGAACCATCCCTGCATCACTGTCATGAATCCAGTTTGGTCATGGTGTATAATCTTGATGATTTGCTGAATTCTGTTTGACAGTATTTTACTGAAGATTTTTGCATCTATGTGTCATTAGGAAAATTGGACTACAGTTTTGTAGCTGTTGTTATTTGTTTGCTTTGTTTAGGTTTTTCTCTGGTTTTGGCAAAAGGAGAAAGATTTATATGATCTGAAGAGAAACTGGAGTTTTCTCTAGTTTTGGAATCAGGGCAATACTTGCATCCAGAAATGATTTTGGGATATTGCTTCCCTTTTCATTTCGTGTGTGTGTATGTATGTGCATGTGTGTGTCTGAGTGTGTGTGTGTGTGCATTGTGTTATCTATGTTTATTATCTAAGACTCCACTAATATCATGTCTGGAAGATCACCTGGGAGACACTCCTTGGAAGAGGAGCTATTGTCTCCATTTTGTTTTTTAATAATTTTATTTTTTTCTTTATTAGAACAAATATTTTTATTCATTGAATAGAGAGAATGTAGGTGTATATCTATCCTAACTATTGTGAATATACAGATACAAAATGATCATTCATTTACATCCCCTTTTTTGTTTAGTTTTGTCATAGAAGGGTATTCCATTGTCATTTAAATATTGTAGGTGCATGAATTCAGCAAAATATTCCA
>PVKA01034288.1:0-23604 GCA_004027165.1 Ctenomys sociabilis
TGTGCTTGCCAGAGAAGTACTTATTCTACTGAGCCATCTCCCCAACCCCTGTATTCTTAAATTGTTTCTGAAATGATTTAAAAGGTAAAAGCTGCTCTCGGGCAGAATGGGTGATGAGCTGGAGTGTGTGGGCTGTAGCTTGCCAGCCTTGCCCTAGAAGGCTTGGGCAGCATCTTCTAGGAACATTCAGCAGCGAGCTATACAAGCTATACAAGCTGTGTTTCATGAACCCAAGAGCACCTGTTGAAGAACCTCCAATAATTTGTTATTTTTTTCTTTACTATGAAGAAGCTTTAATTTTCAGTAATACACAAAAATGGTCAATGATATTCCACTTTTTTGTTTTGGGACAGGGTCTCATTGACTTCCTAAGTTGCCCAGACTGGGTTTGAATTTTTTTGTGTGTGTATGGAATGGGGGATTGAACTCAGGCCCTTGCGCTTGCCAGGGAAGCGCTTATTCCACTGAGCCATCTCCTCTGCCCAGGGCTTGAATTTTTGATCCTCCTGCCTCAGCTCTCCGAACACTGGCATTTGCCATGTGTCATTTGTGTTTTTTTCTATGTGTCTTTTTTTTTTTTTTTGGTGGAACCGGGGTTTGAACTCAAGCCCTTGCACTTGCCAGGGAAGCACTTATTCTACTGAGCACTTATTCTACTTATCTCCATGGCCCCTTATGTGTCTTTTCTTTTTTTGGCAGAACCGGGGATTGAACTCAGACCCTCGTGCTTGCCAAGGAAGCAGTTATTCCACTGAGCCATCTCCCTGGCCCCTATTTTAAGAACTGATTGTTTCTTACCAGGGTATGTGTCTTATTTTTCTAAGTGCAATCTAAAGCAATGCTCCTGGCATGTGGAAGGCACTGGAAAGAAATTGAACAGAAGAGTCCCCTGAGTATCTCGTGGTGTGTAGCCCATATCGTGTGTCTGTATAGAAGGCAGCAATTGCAGCAAACAGCATCACTGTAAAAGTAAGAGAGATCAGTGCGGCTTCAGCCCTGCAGGGTAAAGTGGGGAACTGAGTGTTGTGCCCTGTGTTGGCAGCTGGCCTACAACTAACTGTGTGAGGTGCCCATTCCTGATTTCTTCCAGGGATCCTGTTTCTCTCCTGTACTGCCTGCATTTCACTACTCTCTCTCTCTCTCTCTCTCTCTCTCTCTCTCTCTCTCTCTCTGGTATACTAGGGATTGAATTCAGGACCTTGCATTTGCCAGGCAGGTGCTTATGCCACTGAGCCATCTCCCTGGCCCCTTGCTATTCTTTTTGATTGTTAATTTTTAAATTGTTTATGTTTGCCACACATGGTAAACACACTTGTTTTGAGGCATCAGCACCTATATCAAGCACATCTTCTTTTTCTCTCCTCTCTCTGCCCAGATCCCCTACTATCCTTCCAAAGAACCAGTTCTTTGACTTCTTCATCCCTGTGTTGTTTTTGTCTCTATTTCATTTATTTCCACTCTGATATTTGGTCATTTCTTTCCTTTGCTCAGTTTCAGATCTGGGCTATTCTAGCCAATTGCTATGGTTTGTATCTAGGTGTCCCCCCAAGCCCCATGCAAGGCTGCTTCTAGAGTTTGTGATTAAATCATGTTCCAAGGCTGGGATTATGGGTGTCACTACCACTGGGATTCAGGGAGTGAGGCACTAAGGTGCCTCGTGGGCCTGAAGGCAACACAAGGAAAGGAGAGAGGATTGCCGCTGTCTCCGCTGAGTCTGCCACAGCTGCTCCTCCCTTTTGCGCTTGTTGTTTTGCTGTTTTCCACGACTGCGAGCTGCTGCCCTCTGCCATGTGCCACCCTGCTTTGGAGCCAGTCAAGTATGGACTGAAACCTCCAGAAACTGTGACCTAATTAAATCTTTTATCCCTCAGTTCTGGGTGTCAAGTGTCTTGTCCCAGCAACAAGAGAGAAGTAGCTGAGACAGGGGTGCACCATTGGCATGTTTGTTTGGAACCACCTGTCCTTTCCATATGTGCATCTGTAGCTGTTCATTTCATTCTCAGAGCTGCTTTTACTGTGGCCCACAGATGTTGCTCACATCTTGCTGTTCTCACCTAAAGCTATAGGGCAGTAAGTAAAAATCTCTCTTCCTTTTTGCTCTGTTGCAACAACACAAGAACTAGAGGTTCTGTTACTCCTTTCTATTAGGGAACATTCCCATGCACACAGAAGCCCACAGCAGCGTTGCACCCTCCCCCACCCCTACTACTCAGCTTGCATAGTGGTCAACACTTGACCAGTGTCCTTTCATGTTTATATTTACTAAATCATTTTGAATCAAATTGCAGTGACTCATGTCGTCTGTAATACAGTCTGTATCACTAAAAGGTAAGAACTATTTATTAAAAACGTAACCACAAAGCTGGACATGGTGGTGCACATGCGTAATCCAGCATTCTGGGAAGCTGAGGCAGGAAGACTGCAAGCTGGGACCCAGCTTGGACAACATAGTGACATAGTGAGATCCTGTCTCAATTCTTAAAAAAATAGCTGAGGATGAAGCTCAGTGCAAAGGTTCTGGATTCAACCTCCAGTACTGGGGTCCCAAAGTCTCCTTTAAGGACATTCCCTCAATGACCCAACTTCCTTAGGGGTAGAGTACCTGTTCAGCATGCTCAAGGTCCTGGGTACCATCATCAGCAACTAAAATAAATCATAAATTCATGTTTCCCAGTCAAAGATTTTATCTCAAATTAAAATGAAAAGGCCTCTGAAAGAGAACATCTCTGTCCCCATCCATACTGTGGTTTGATTAAAGTTTTTCCAAGGTCCATGTATGAAGGATAGTCACCAGCCCATAGCACTACTGCAAATGTGGGTCCTTTAAGAGGAGGAGCTTAATGGAAGGTCTTTAGGTAAGCAGGGCATACCCTGTTCTGCCCCTGATTATGAAATTCCTAGGAAAATCCTCCCTCCAGGAGATAATCTTCCCAGTGCTTCCCTACGATCATGATTACAATGATCATAAGTCACACTGTTTTCAAAACAGCCAGTCCGCCAGTAATCCAGCACCTTTTCTTCATGCAGGGTATTTCCTGCTGTGCTGCAGCTCTGGAATGAGGGACCTGGAGACCTATGGGAAGTCTTGTAGGAGGCCCCACACAGTCCTATAGGCTGGGGACCCCCATGGGAAAACTACCCGTATGGGAGATACTGGTGGATGAGGATACAGGGGCAGGTGAAGGCCCAAGCATGCCTATGATGGTATCTGGCTTTGGGAATGCAAACCTTCTTCAGAAGGAAATAATATAACCTGGACAAAGGTATGACTTTTGTTAGATTCAGATGAGAGGTGAGCCTGGTGTTGTGGTGCATACCTATAAGCCCAGAATCCTTGGAGGCCAAGGAAGGAGGAGAGCAAATCTGAGTCCAGCCTAGGCAACTTAGTGAGACCCTGTCCAAAATAAAATATAAAAAGTGCTGCAGATTACCTCAATGGTTCTGGCTCAGTTCCTTGTGTTACCAAAAGAGGAAGTTGGGAGGGACACAAAATACAGTGCTGAATGCATTTAAACATAAGAAGTGAATGACTAAAGGGAAGGCCTCCAGCACAGCAGCCAGTGGTGCGGACACGTCCGGGCCACCTTCCCAGGGTGCTGGGCAGCACGCTAAGTGAAGCCTGACACTAATTGTGTCATAAACGTGCGGAAACATGGATCTGTCAGACTAAAATATTTTTAGAATATTTTTATTTATAACAAAGGCAGTCAGGCTCAGGATACTGTGGTTCGATCCCCAGATCCTCATGACTTACCAGACCTGCCCTTAAGGAATCCTAAGCCAGCCAAAAAAAAAAAAAAAAAAAAAAAGTCCTTCTGAACTTTTGGGCCAGGGAGAAGGCTCAGTAGAATAAGCGCTTGACTGGCAAGTGCAAGGGTCTGAGTTCAAACCCCGGTTCCACAAAAGAAAACAACAATATTTTTATTTATAAATTTTTAATTTTATGAGTTCTATCATATTAAGCAATGAGTCTCTCTCTCTCTCTCTCTCTCTCTCTCTCTCTCTCTCTCTCTCTCTTTCTCTCACAGAACTAGGGATTGAACTCAGGACCTTGCACTTGCCAGGCAAGCATTTATTCTACTGAGCTATCTCCCCAGCTCCTAAACAATGAGTACTTAACAGGAAAAAAAAAATCACAAAAATAAAGTATTGATTTTTTAAGTATTTATTGAGGGCATTAAAAAAAGCATCAAAATTTTCAACATCAACTGGGGTTTTTTTGGTGTATAAAGTCTAAAAAAGAGTAACACAAATAAATTCATATGTGAGCTATAATGAAAATACCAATAGCACTTTACAGAAAAATGTTCACATCAATTACCATACCTAAGGCAGTCTGCACACATGGGTGACAGCATGGTCCACACACAGGTATCAGCTACACTGATGGCAAATGCACTTGGCTTCCTGGTCTTTCTGTAGGACACACTTGGCATCTCAGGGGTCTTAGTATTCGATCAGGAGGCTCCTATTGTATTATGCAATGTGAAGTCATTTCAACAGAAACAAAATATCAACAAAATAAAATGCTGAATCCTCAATGTGTAATGTGTGTTTAGAATAGACATCAACATTTTCACATCAGCTATATACCTGCTTATAAAACCTAAAAGATAACATCAGAAATAAATTCCTGTATAAACAAAAATGAAAATACCAAGGGGCCAGGGAGATGGCTCAGTGGAATAAGCGCTTCCCTGGCAAGTGCAAGAGTTTGAGTTCAACTCCCGGTTCTACCAAAAAAAAAAAAAAAAAAGAAAATACCAATAATGGGCCAGGAATATAGCACAGCAGCACAGTGCCTGCCTGGCAAGCTCTAGGTCATGAATTTGATACCTGGTACCAAAAAGAAAAAGAAACAAAACTAAGCCTTTTTTCAGCTGTTATCCCAGGGCAGTCTTCGCACATGACAGCCAAATGTTCTGTACTCACATCGTGCTGACAGTGACAGCACATGTGCTTAGCTTTCCTTTTCTATG
Source organism: Ctenomys sociabilis (assembly GCA_004027165.1). Classification (NCBI taxonomy): domain Eukaryota; kingdom Metazoa; phylum Chordata; class Mammalia; order Rodentia; family Ctenomyidae; genus Ctenomys; species Ctenomys sociabilis. Next base: position 4,980 of record PVKA01034288.1, read on the forward strand.
AGGCAGTCTTTTTTTTTTTTTTTTCTTTCAGTACTGGAGACCAAACTTGGGACCTTGCCCTTGCCAGGCCTGAGCTATCTCCTGGGCCCCAATATAGCAGTCTTGTCATCTCTCTTTCTCTTTTGTCAGGAGCTTCCTACTTACTATATTATATGACATGCAAAATATCAATAAAGTATCAAAGTGTGTAATAAGCACTTAAAACAGACATCAACATTTTTACATCAGTTTACAAAACCAGAAAGAGAACATCAAAAATAAAATCTATGTTAACTGCAATATAAACACAAACAAAAGTCTACCATAGAAATGAGCTTTGCTGTCTCAGGGCCTGCCATGCCAGCCCTAACCCCAGGGCATGCTGAGATGGCAGCTGGGTGTGGTGGTGCGCACCTGTAATCCCAGCTCTTGGGAGGCTGTAAACAGGAGGATCACTATGAGTCCAGTCGAGTAGTGAGACCCTGAACACCCTGTAGACCTTGCCCTAAAAATACAAAAAAAAAAAATAAATTTTAAAAAAAAGATCTTTGCTTCAACTGTCATACCCAAGGCAGTCTTCACACATGACAACTGTATGTTCTCTATATAAGTATTGCTTACACTGATCACATGTATGTTTTATCTTCTTGTCCTTTCTTGTAGGGCACAGTTGGCATCTTTTTTATTTTCCCCTTGCTATAATAGGTCTTTGTGATGCCACCCCTGCCTGCTCACTTGTGAACTTACCAGTGTGTTCCACATTCTTTTTTGTATATATCTCTGGGCAGAAACATTTTGTTTTTCCTCTGCTATAAGTGATTTCTTTTTTTTTTTTTTTGTTTATAAGTGATTTCTTATGAGTTCAAGTCTCAGTTCTCTAAAAACATGTTTCCATACTATTTTGCATTTGTTGTTTTCTTTGTAAGCTATCCAACTATTTATGCCCATACATGTTGAGGATTGAGTAAAACACAACCACTTGCCAATGTTTTGTGCTTCGTGTGACATCATAGTTGCTGCATAATTCATCAACAGTATCTACCCCACCTTTGGTTTACTGTAGAAAGAAGTTTCCTTTTAGGGCTTCCATTTTGTCGAGGTTTCCATATCAGTATTTCTCCATCATGGTGAAATCTTGACATCAGCAGTACCAGTTTGTTTTTCTTTGCCATGTATAAGGCCAGTGTTATATTTTTCAGAAATTGAAAGGACTATACAATTCTTTGTTTTGTAATCCAACATTTCATTGGCATGTCTGCTTTGTTCCTGTGTAAGGTTCCTATGCTGGTCAACTTGTGCTCTGTCAGCAAACATAATGTCAATCAAAAATTGTTAAGCCAAATGTCAGATTCCAATTGGTTTTAGAGACGGTAGCAACAAGTTTGTTCAAATAAAGACTTGAAGGCTGAGTTCTAGGATAAATATCTACACTGAAAATATATTAGGCCTTTGCATTGATAAGCGCATGGATTTTTATGCCATATTTTGACTCGTTGCTTTTCCATATGTCTTTTACATTCCTGCAATTACCATAAGAAGTCCCTCTAAGTACAACAGACCTATGAGTGATTCCATTCAGCTAGTGAGCTGTCATAATAAATAAATTTCTGAACGTGGCTACTTCTGCACACAGAATGTTTTACTTGCATTTCAGCCTTTGTGTATTTCACAACATCTTACGAGATTGCATTTTGTCTGTTGTAACTTCCAACATGGAACGGCAGGGCTGGCATTCTGTCCAATACATTTTCAGCACTGCCAAGACCTTCATTATATTTTTGGGCCCAGTTCTAGCATTGAAGCATTCCATTTGGTTGCCGGGCCACTTTGCAACATTTTGACTAGTCAGCTATGTACTTTCACTGCTGTTTTCTTCATCTTTTGAATCAAGGGGGTCTGAATTTCCTGTGTCTGTATCGGTCAATTCTTGTTCCATGTCACTGTCATAGGAACTTAGGCTCACATGGTCAGTGTCAAAGTCATCACCACCACCACCATCATCACCATACCTCCTCTAAAACTTGCAAATTTGGTTTTTCATGTGCCATTGTACTGAAATGGGCTACATCTATTAGAAAAATCAAAAGAATTTTTTTTTAAACAAATCCTGGAGTGGTTTGGATCCATTGGACCATCTATGATGCTCAGGTAAGCATATTCAAAAGCAGTTAGATGGAGCTATAACTATACCCACTATAGTGGTTGACACATTGTGTCAACTTGGCTGGGTCAACTCTGCCCTTCCAAACCCTGAGGAGAGCATGTGCTCAGCATGACTGAAGCCCTAGGTTCAGTCCCCAGCACTGTAAAAATAGATAAACAAAACAAAAAAGGAGGCCCTTTCCAGGAAACCTTACTGGTCCAACTCTCTACCTTCTCTCTCGCATAAGGCTGTTGTCCCAGGCCAGCCCTTGGGCACGTGAGTGCTGTTTTCTTTTTCCCAGGAATAGTAGCTTCTCTCTGCTCTCCTTTGGATTCCTCTGTATCCTACATGGGAATCAGTTGGATATAGGTAGAGCCAGCCAAGCCACATAATACAGGACCAAGTGAAAAAGAGCACTGATGTTAGGACTTTCTTTTCAGTTCTAGGATGTCTCCTCTGTCTGCTGGTCCATGCTGGGAGCCCTGGAAGAAGATGGCATTAGCCACAGCCTGGCTGGGAGTGACAGGTGGGGTTCTGGAAGGGGAGCCAATTCTGTGGGTACCCATACATTGTTGGATATAAACCTTTACTGTGAGACTATGAGACTGTGGACAGTCTAAGTTTCCTTTTGGGGCTTCCTTTTTTTTTTTTTTTTTTTTTTTCTTTTGAGACAGGGTCTCTCTATGCAGTCCAGTCTGTCTTTGAACTTGCATTGATCCTCCTGCCTCAGCCTCCTAAATGCTAGGATTACAGGTGTGTGCCATCATTACACCTGGCTTGGCTTCCATGTTTTAATGAGTGGACAGCCACTGCAGGTTACAGAGATGAGAAAAAAGTCCATCTATCTTTTATTACCTTCCAAGAAATTTTTTTTAACAGTGCTGGGGAATGAACTGAGGCCCTTCACACTGAGCTATGTCCCCAGTCCCCTGTTTTTCTTTATTTTGAGACAGAGTCTTGCTAAGTTTTTAAGTGGCCCAAGGTGGGCTCAAAGTTTTGACTTCCCTGTCTCAGCCTCCCAGAATGCTGTGATTATAGATGTGTCCTGTCACACTTGGCTTCCTTCCAAGAGCTTTAAAGCAAATTGAGCAGCCTAAGAATGATAGAATGAAGCCACTATTTGGGGGCTGGGCATATAGTATGTAATTTTTTTTTTTTTTTTTTGGCAGAACCAGGGATTGAACTCAGGCCCTTGAGCTTGCCAGGAAAGTGCTTGTTACATTGAGCCATCTCCCCAGCCCCCGGGGCTGGGCATATAGCTTCATGGTAGAGTATGTGCTTCAGTAGGAGTGAGGCCCTGTGTGTGTGTGTGTGTGTGTGTGCGTGTGTGTATACCTTTACAGTCACTTTTAATACTGTAGAGTTAGACAAGCTAAATGCCACAGTTACATAAACTCTTTTGGGCTTCTTCCTGCCAAGTATCATTTGTGTGAGTGTGGGTACATGTGTGTACATGTGCATATGTTCACATACACACACACCTCCAGCTGTGATGGTCATAGGATGACATGTTGCAGCTCACTATTGGAGGGAGAACACACCTCTGCCACTGAAGTGGCCACTACCTCTTCTGGCTTTGCCAACCACATCTTCTCAATCATGGGTCACAATTCTTCTACAGAGAAAGCATCCCTGGAGTGTCCAGCACAGGGCAAGCATTCAGGGCCCCTGACCTCAGGGGACTCAGAGGCCTGTGGTCACCACCAGCTTCCAGCAGCACAGAGTAAAGGTCACTAGGGGTTGAGGGCCTGGCCAGTGCTTGCTTTGAGCACTGTATGCATCAACGTAGAGTTGGATGACCTCTATGGACCACAAGTGCTTGATTCTTTGGGTTGGTCACTAGGTGACTGCCCAGAGAAGCAGGCCTCTCACCCACCCCCCCACAGCCATCAGAAATGGTGTGAGAGTGTAAATGGGTACATTGCCAGTAGAGTGAAATTTGGCAAGATTTTCCAAATTTGAAAATATATATACCTTGTACTTAGTAGTTTTGTAAATAGATATTTATCTGGTGCCGGGGAGATGGCTCAGTAGAATAAGCGCTTCCCTGGCAAACACAAGGGCCTGAGTTCAATCCCTGGTTCAACCACCTACACACATTCATCACAGAAATCATTTATTAATAAAAGCAGGAATGATGGCATATACCTGTAATCACAGTGCTCTGGGAGGCTGAGGCAGGAGGAGCACAGGTTCAACCCTACTGGGGCAATTTAGTGGTCTATAGAGATCCTATTAGAAAAAAAAGTAAATAAAAAATGGGTGGGGGGATGTGGTGCAGGGTGGAGACCCTGGATTCAATCCTCAGAAGTAAAGTGGAGGAAGGGAAGAAGGAAAGGAGAGGTCTAGATAGATGTCTATTAGTAGACAATTAGTTTCATGCATTATGGTATGTCCATTAGATGGAATATTTAGATGAGAAGATTTTGTGTATTGATCTGGAAGGATCACTAGTATGCAGTTAGATTTTAGCAAGCAAGACAGATAAATTTTACTACTATCTGACAGAAAAGCAAGGACATAAGAATATATATTGATCTTGACCTATATAAAATGATACTGGAGGGTTAAAAAGATAAACAAGATCTTATTGGTAGTTACATGTTAGGGAGGTGAAAATTGTTAGGTCCTCACAATTAGGACCCTCTCCTAAAGAGAAAAACTTTGGTAGACTACTCTGTTCAAACAGGAAAGCCCCCTCACTCAGCCCAAGAGACTCAAATATATGTTTATTTTATTTTTATTTGAGGAACTCTGTAAGTCTACAGAGTCACACTGCACCTTCCTCCCCTTAAGAGGCACCAGATCCACTTTTTCTTTTTCTTTCTTTTTTTTTTTTTTTCTTTTTTTGAGACAGGGTCTCACTATGCAGTTCAGGCTGGTCTTGAACTCACAACAACCCTCCTGCCTCAGCCTCCTGAGTGCTGGGATTACAGGCATGCGCCACCATGCCCAGCTACCAGATCCACTTATGATCACTGAGAAATTAAAAATGTTGTCTTCCTCAGTAAAGTGCTCCCTCCCTACCTAGGCTAGTGTGTAAAGCTGGCTCTCTTCCTTTGTTCACAGTCAATGGTCTTCTTGTCCTTGACCAGCTTGCACCCAGTCTGAAATAAAGATACTGCTGTTTGCTTCAGTCCTGCCTGTCTTAGAGGTCTCAGTTTCTCCTTGGGGTCTAGCCTGACAAACTGATGAAGACAACTTTTTATTGTATGTAGTGTGTGTGTGTGTATGTGTGTGTGTGTGTGTATTGGGTATTGAACCCAAGGCCTTTAAATTGAGCTATATTCCCAGCTATATATTTGTTTGTTTGTTTGTCTATAGCTCAGGATGGCCTTGAACTCACTATACACTTGAGGCTGGTGTTGAACTCTAGCAATCCTCCTATCTCAGCAGCTTGAGTGTTGAGTTTGCAGGTGTTTGCTACCACACCTGGCTTATTTAGTATTTTATTAATTTTTTTTAGGCAGTATTTTGCTAAATTGCCCAGGTGGAGCTTGAACTTGTGATCCTTCTGATTCAGCCTCCCAGAGTGCTGGGAGTACAGGTGTATACCACCAATCCTGTAGATTCTGTATATTCTGATACTTAAGTAATGCTAATGTATTATCTATTCAAAAATTAGATTAAAAGCAGAAAAATCACAAAAAAAAAGGGAGAATAAGCACATGAAACAGAATGGTAGAAAAAGGAGGCTTGCACCCTGTCTGCTGTCTTGCTAGGGACAACCAGCCCAGAACATAGCAGGAAGGACTGCAGCAGGCTGGAGTGGCCGGAGACCTGGTCAGCAGGGCACAGCCTTCCTCTTCTCATGGCATCCTTGCTTAGTGGCCAACTTGCCCTCCCAACTCAGGCATCTTGTGCCATTTGCGAAATATCACCTTTTATTGAAAACACTTTGCATGATTCCTCTGAGTAAAGAGGTCAGTCCTTGAAGCGACACTGCCCCTTTGAAGCTGCTTGACTTCAGTTCTTGGATTCCTTTTCCTTTTCCCCATCAACTCTGATGTTTTGGTATGTACTTGTTTCAGAGATTACTCTTTGAGATGTTTATGACACCCCTGTGAGCCCTCTGGGGTGTTGCAAAACCCTACTTGGAGTAGGGAGTGATTGCCTGGATGATGGCTGATGGGGAAGTTTCATAGCTGAACCTTGGGCACGGGGGTGGGGTGGGGAAGGTTCCTGGCTGCCCCTCCCACTACTCCAAAGTTCCCATGGCTCCAGAGGCCTTCTTGGGTGCCTCATGGGCATGGCAACCCCGAGCAGGGTGAGTTGCGGGGTCCCAGGGAGTGCAGCTGGTTCTTTTTCCTCGGATAATTTTAGGTTCTCTCTTCCCCTCCAACCTAACTCCCAACCCCTGGCTCAGCCTCCCAGAGGGATTGCTCAGACCAACAACTACACAGTGCTCTTTTGAAATATAGAACACATTAGAGCACAGTCCTGGAGGCATTTTCCACAATTTTATCCACTTTGTCCCATTGTTTCAGGAGAGGAAGCAGACAGCTCAAGGATCTGATCCTGATAGAGCCTCATAAAGCCATAGATCTCTCTTCCTTCCCCTCAGGATGAACCCAGAGGCCCATTTTCCCTATCTGAGAGCAGCTGGCTTAGTGATTGAGGGCTGGCCTAGAGAACTAAGGCTTGTAAATCTGGGAGGGGCTCAGCTTCTTCAGGTGACCCTGGCATAGAGAGATTCACGGGCGTGCCAAGGCTCCTTTGAACACAATGTAAATTCCTTAACTCAGTGTGCCTGGTTTCTAGAAGCTCAGTGAATAAAATCTTTCAGGAGCTGGTGTATAGATAGACACTGTGCCTTGGGAGCATGGTGATAGAAGAGCTGTGGCTAGCTGGGGAGATCTGAGGATGCAGAACACACCTCAGCCTCAGATCATTCATATCCTCCCCCACCCCAATTCTGAGGATCAACCTCCAAACACGGGCAACCCCTACCTCTCGCTGCCCAGCTCTGGAACCCAGGGCCTTGGGCCTGCTAAGCAGGTGTACTACTATCCCTTCCACTCCAGGCCTCATTCTGCTGCTTTAAAAAGAAAAGTCTATAATGGAAGAATATGAGGAGAGGAGGCCTGTCTGAGAGTCTAAGTGGAAAGGGTAGGAGCAAAGAGGGGACAATAGAGGAATCAGGCACTTCCTCCCAGCCTCATAACATTGAACCCCAGTGGATATGGGCAAACGATGAAAAGGACCCAGTTTCCTAGTCTTTGAAAAAAAGGAGGAGGACACTCTAGGGCAGTTGAGAGGAGGAAAAGATACTGGCTGCCTTCTCTTCCTTTAAAAACCTGAGAATTGGAGGTGGCAGAGGGGCCCTGTGGGCATTTTGCTGGTCTTGAGAGGGGCCCCTTTCCCTTCCTCTGGGGCTGCAGCGGGCCATCCTGGGAAACCGCTGCGAGAGTTCTGTGCTGAGCCTGCGAGGCAGGCGCGGCCTGGTGGACAGCGGTCCCGCCCTTGCCATTCCCTCTAGCAGCCCCTCCCATCTGGACTATTGGCTGCTGCCCCTTTAAGCCCCAGCTCCTTGCTCCTCCCGCAGAGCTGTGGCATCAGGGGGTGGGGGCCAGGGTGGGAAGGGGAAGGCCGAGCGCTGTGTCCAGTCAACTGGGGAAGATGGTGTCCTGGGCCAGGGGAGTAGCTCCCACGTCCAGCTGTTCCGTCCCCTGAACCCGGGGCCCTGGGAGACCCCTCCCATACCCGCGCGGCCCCGGGATGGCTCCGTGGCCCCACAGGAACCACTCTCTGGGCTCATGGCCAGACGCCCCCACTCTGGAACCCCATCCTAGTGCACTACCAGGGGTGCCATGGGCGGCAGCACTGGCCGGGGCGCTACTGGCCCTGGCCACGGTGGGAGGCAACCTGCTGGTGACCGTGGCCATCGCCCTGACACCGAGACTCCAGACTATCACCAACGTGTTTGTGACTTCGCTTGCCACGGCGGACTTGGTAGTGGGGCTCCTAGTGGTGCCTCCGGGGGCCACCCTGGCACTGACTGGCCACTGGCCTTTGGGCGCGACCGGCTGTGAGCTATGGACGTCGGTGGACGTGCTCTGCGTGACTGCCAGCATCGATACCCTGTGCGTCCTGGCCGTGGACCGCTACTTGGCAGTGACCAGCCCGCTGCGGTACCGCGCCCTGGTCACCAAGCGCCGCGCGCGGGCGGCCGTGGTGCTGGTGTGGGCGGTGGCGGCCGCGGTGTCCTTCGCGCCCATCATGAGCCAGTGGTGGCGCGTGGGCGCTGACGCCGAGGCGCAGCTCTGCCACTCCAACCCGCGCTGCTGCTCCTTTGCCTCCAACGTGCCGTACGCGCTCCTCTCCTCCTCTGTGTCCTTCTACCTGCCGCTCGTGGTGATGCTCTTCGTCTATGCACGCGTCTTCATCGCAGCCAGGCGCCAACTGCGCTTGCTGCGCGGAGAGCTGGGCCGCTTCCCTCCCCGGAGCTCCCCACCGCCTGCGTCGCGCTCCGGGTCCCCCACCCGGGCGGCCGAGATGCGCGCTGAACCTGAGGCCGGTCCTCCCTGTGGTCCGCGGCCCGCGCGCCTCCTGCCCCTCCGGGAACACCGGGCGCTGCGCACCCTGGGGCTCATCGTGGGTACCTTCACCCTCTGCTGGCTGCCCTTCTTCCTGGCGAACGTGCTGCGCGCCCTCGGGGGGCCCTCGCTCGTTCCCAACTCGGTTCTCCTCCCCCTTAACTGGCTGGGCTACGTGAACTCCGCCTTCAACCCGCTCATCTACTGCCGCAGCTCGGACTTCCGCAGAGCCTTCCGCCGGCTTCTGTGCCGTCGCTCAGACTGCCAACCCCAGGCGCCCCGCACTGCCGCCTCCCCGGGCCGGGCCAGCCCCATGGGGCCCACCGGTAGGTAACTGCTCTGGCCGGGAGAGCAGTCGGGGTCTCCAGCCTTGCCTTTGCGTTTGGCAGAAGGCGTGAGCTGGAGCGGTTTGGCGCCCAGAGAGAAGAGGGAGCGCACAACAGGGAACTGAAAAGCGGCCAGGGCCCTTTCCTCTTCTTGATCCGATTACCTGGGTGGCCGCGAAGGACAGGCGTGATGTTCTTCATTTGGGCCTCTGACATTCCATCTCGCCCTGGGTTTTCTAGCTCAGTGTGGTTCAATCACCCAGGTCTCTCAGTCAGCGCACCTGTTTTGCACTTGCACTGGAGCGTGTGGGCCTCCCAACCCCGAAATTGGTTATGGTTTTTCTCAAAGGTCTGACTGCTAAAGGAGCTGTGCTGGAATCCAGCAATGTTCGGGTGTTTGGGGTGGGATTTTTTGCACCTGGCTGGCCCCCATGATTTTGTGTAGTTAAATATGCTAACCAGAGCCCTCTAAATATGCCTCCCAGGCCTGCTCCTTCTCTTCAGTACTTCCGTTCCCATTCTAAGATACATTATTTTCACCTTCCAGGGCTTCCAGGGAGCTCTTTAGGCCTGAAGGACACTAAATAGCTCCTTAGATGCTTCCTTTGGAAGCCTCTGGCCTTTGCCCATGAGCCTCGCTAGCTGCTGAGCTGTGGAACTCTGTTCTGTGCAACCTACCTACTGGGCCATGAGGTGGGGAAGGAAGAAGACCCTAAACCAAGTGGACAATCCCTGTCCTGAAGGTTTCCAAACTTCACCCCTGAACACACTACTACCTCAGCAGCTGGGCTTCTTGGCCACCTGTGACCTATGGCCTCGCTCAGGTGTGCTGAGAGAACAGGATGGGGAGAGCACCCCAGGCTCCACTCCTGACCCCATGAACCTCTCAGAATCTGCAGGCTCCATGACACAGACTGAGGGCAGGAGGCTTGAAAAGTCCATGGTTCGGGGATCTGTGAACTCTGCTGCAGCTCTCTATGCACCAGCACCTGTTAGGCTAGACACAGAACAGCTCTGATCTACCTCATATCAGTGTCACCAGGACCTTAGAGTGTGTGGGGTCTCCAGGCTTTCCAGGAAGGTGAACTGCTGGAATGGATCCCTTTTTGCCATTAAAATCAAATTAATAAATATTACCAAAGGCAGTTTATCCTTTACCCTCTTTTTTTCTCCATTTGTTTTCTTTTCATAATCCACTTGCTCTCTTCCTTTTGACTCAGAGCTGGCTTTAGACAGAGGCAATAAATTAGGGCTCATCTGGCCCCTTTCTTCCTAATCTTCATCAAACAAACAAAAAAAAAAATGAAGAGTTGTTTGGGTGAAAAGCAAAAAATGAAAAGTTGAAGGGAGTAAGCTGGAACCTTTGATCCTCCTACCCCAGCCCTGTCCTTCCTAAAACTCCTAAATCCAGTTGCAAGTGAGGGGCAAAGTGATGCTTCCTCTAGGTCATCTGCAATCCACTGGTGGTGTCCAGAATCAGGTTGTGGAGCACTTGGTATTGTCCACATGAGTTGTGGTAAGTTCAGTGCCAGCCGGGCTGTATGTTTCTGTACTTCTGTGTTTGTATCTCATCCAAGGTAGGCAAAGGAACTTGGGATAGATTCTCTCTCTATCCCTCCCCTTTACGTTTCCACTCTTCCTGGGCTGCAGAAATCTGTGTTTTCCTTTTGAAACAGAACTAGAGTCATAACTAAGGCTGTTGAAACTTTATGTTCTTTCAATGTTTACATCCATTATGGGGCACATTTCCTATGGAAAGAAGAGTTCTCTGGAAATCCCTGGAACAAGAATGGGTTATTTAAATTCCATGAACAAGACATGGTTTCATGTGATCCACGGCATACCCAATAAATCAGCAAATGTTTAGTATGCTTAGGAGAAGTGCATAGGTTGGGTTCAGGGGCCCGAGAACAATAAAACCTTGGTTGGATCTCAGCAGCCCACTGCATTTCCACATATGGGTGTTCCCTGTGTGTTCGTGTGGGTCTGCACTGCTCCCTTTCCCTTGGAGCCCAGGTTTTATTTCTCAGGATGTTTGCATACCAAAGATGACTTTCTCCTTTCCACTCCAGACCAGTGTGAGAGCTCTGAGATGGGGAAGGTTTCTTGGCAACTTTTGAACTATGTCTCTTAAGGGAGAAGGAAGTCTTGCTTGAGTCCAGGAATAAATAAGAAGGCCTCTTATCCCTGTCTCTGGATATTTTCCCAAGATCACTGAGGAAAGTTGTCCAGCCCTATCCTGGGCAGGGGAGAAGGATGAATTTGAAGGGGAGGCCTCCGGTTTATAGAACTCTCCTTGAATAGCATCCAGTAACTCACACAGCTTGGTTCTGGCTTGAAACAGGCCAGTGCCAGCTGTAGGCTCCTCCATGGTGTTTAGACTTCCACGAGGCTGTGTGCACCACCTGCAGACTGTCACTGGCCCATTTGACAGCTGGAAAGGCAGCTTCTCTGGTCCTTTCTCCAGCAACTTGTGGCCAGGTGTCAAACTGAGGGAGATTTACATCCTTGGATGGGGACCAGGCCGCCTGCGCTAGCATGAGGCCCGAGCATTGAATCATGAAAGACAAACAACTGCACACTGAATCTAGAGCTGTGAAGACTTACAACCAAAGACATAGCAGACAGGAAAGAAGGACTGAGTTGGAGAAAGGATGAGTGGGTCTTGCAAAGTCACTGACTGGGCATGCTGTAAAGGAGTGGGCAGAATTAGGGCCAGGAGGAGGCTGGCAGCAGCCACCTGGGGCATGGTGGCAGGTTCTCGGAGGAGACAGTGCCGTGCAAGCCTCTCCCCTCTGGGGTAATCAGTGGGCAAGAACTCCACATTGCCCTTGTTTCTCAGCTGTCATGGAGCAGAAATAGCTGCTCTCTACAGAGACGAGAGCTTTCTCCTCTCTCCTGCCTTCAGGAGGTGCCTGGGAGGCCCTTCTAAGGTTCAATGAAGAAGTCCTGGGCTGAGAAATTCTCCTTGGTGGAGTGGGCCCCACCCAGCACAAAAGTGACGTTATACTCCCCCTATGGCCTTTCGAGGCGCAACAGGCATGCACTGGCCAAGGCTGCTCTCTCAGATTACAAAGTGCAGATTTCCCAAAGACTCCTGGCAATCAGAGCCACAAAGACCATACCACAGAAATACAAGATGTGGTATAAAAGTGCAGTGTGTATTTAAGGAAAAAGGTGATGAGAATAAAAGGCATGCTGCCATTAATTTCCCTCAAAAATATTCCCTCTAGCTTTGAACATGCTTATCCCATTGTGCTTGCCACTTTCTGAAGCAGTTCTGACATCCTCTTTTGCATGTGTCTTCAGGTGTACTCTCATGGCTGCTTGCGTGTCTTGAATCAGCTCAAAACAGTTACCTTGCATGGGGAATCTTGATGTGCAAGAAGAGCTAAGCAGGACCCAAATCAAGAGACCCAGCTCACTCTGTCCCATTCAGACCCCCATCCCACCGGTGGAGGAGGCTGGTCAGCTGCCAAACCACAGCCTATCTTCATCCTCCGGTGGTCTTCAAAACCAGACTGCAGGAGCTGAGCAGGGCCATCATCCTGTTTTTGGGTCTGGGTTAGGATGGCTGGGTCGTGCTGATGTAACATTTAGCGGAGAAGGAGAAGCACAGGGGTGTGTAGATGCTATGGAGTGGATGTCGGGACCTAAAGTTCTATAGTAGGGGTTTGTCAACCTGGGTCCCAAGCAACCAGGACGGGAGAGGTGGTGTATTCCTCCACTATGCATGTTGCAGCAGATTACTCAAACATTCGTCCTCTCCCAGCTCTGAAGACTACAACTCCAAAAGCAGAGTGTGGCGGGGCCACGCTGTCCCCCAGAGCTGCTTCACTGCACCTTCCACCTCTGCTTCACATGGTCTTCTCTGCCTGCCTGTTGGCGTCTGGATTTCTCTTTTCTTCAAAGAACTTCATTTGTTGGGTTAGGGCCCAGCCAGACTCAGTGTGGCCTCATTTTAACTTGACAGCATCAGCAAGGCCCTGTTTCCAAATATGGACACATTGACAAGTTTCAGAGTTAAGTTCAGTGCATTTCGACACAGTTAAACCACTGACAGAGGCATGAAGGGGAAGGGGCAGCATTCCCGATTCCTGCTGCCTCCAAAGATTCTGCATTCTATTACCAACTGGAAGGGCAGTGAGAGATGGGGTGGGGAGGTGGGGGGGTCTATTCCTGGATTTCCATTTCTGGGCCTTTTTTTTCCCACCTCAGGGGCCCAGATTTGAGAGGCCACTGATGAAGCCAGACCTTGCATTTATTGTTCCTGTGGTCAGTTGCTACCTGTTTCTTTTCTGGATATGGGGCCTACTAGCTCCAAACAGTTTTTGCAGTTCTACTTGCAGCTAGGTGTGGTGGATGACCAAGTTCTAGCCAGAAGTGTGCCCCTGGCAGCTCTGCCACGAAGGTATGCCTTCACACCCCTGTCTTGCTTTCCCACTGGCTGGAATGCAGATGTGACAACAATGGAAGCTTCTGCCTTAGGTTCAGTGACAGAGAACCAGCTGGAAGGAGCCTGCGGTCAGTTAGTGATGACCTTATTTAGTCTTGGACTACCTGTGGGTAAGACCTTAAGTAAAAGAGCAATGTCTATCTTGTTTAAGCCACAGTTACTTGGGGCTTATTTGTTTATTTTCAGTAGCTGAGCCCAACAAATTCATTAGTAAATGGGAGGTTTGGCAGGTACACCTTGTGCAGGGCCTCAAATTTATTTCTGCTTTGCTATGTAGCATGGGTGTCCCCCGGGTTATATAATGAAGGCAGGTTGTGCTTACCGGGCCATAACATTGCTCTGCTCCAGGACCTCTCAGGGCATGTGACCAGGGAACTGATGCATCAGTAGAGTCTGAGATCTTGTCGCATCTGAGGCTACCAAGTCGGTCTCCTGGATGTGGATCCCTGTGAACGTTAATACCAGGGAGGGAGGGAGTTCCTTGAGACTGCCAATGCCAGTAAATACGACTTGAATGGGTTCAAACAACAGGGGGATGTCTCTGACAGATCCAGGGGACAGAAGTCTGGAAGCAAGGTGTTGGCAGGGCTGCCTCCTTCTGGAGATGCTGAGGGGACCCCCCATCCCTGCCTCTCTTTCTCCTGGGAACTCCAACAAACCTTAACATTCTTGGGCCTATAGAATGTTAAGGTTCTATGTGTCCTGGCATGTCTTCTCCTTTCTGTCTCCTATAAAGGTACTTGTCATTGGCTTTGAGGACCATGCTGATCAAAGCCCTTTCTTCAATACAGGACCACTAAGGTTCCTAGTGGGACATACCTTTCAGGGAGCACTCTCAGGTCCACTGCAGTGAAAAGCACCTGTGAAACTGCTTGTTTTGGGACAGAGTCTCACTATGTATTTCTATTATTATTATTATTTTTTTGTTACCAAGAATTGAACTCAGGACCTCACACTTGCTAGGTAGATGCTGTCCTCCTAAGCTACATCCCTGGCGCTCACTATTTAGCTCTAATTGGCCTTGAACTCATGGGAGTCCTCCTGCCTCAGCTTCCCAAGTGCTAGGGATCACAGGCAGGTGCCACCATGCCTGGTGTGAAACATTTTGAGTCTGGTCTTAGAAAGTTGTCACCCCCTCTAGGGAAGGGTGGGGAAGGGCAAGTAAAAAGAATTAAGATATACTATATACAAGTATAAATTTCCCACAATGAATGTGATTGTGCAAACACATATAAAAATTTAAAATTAAAAAAGTCACCCAGGGCCAAGTATATAGCTTAGATACATAAGCGCCTGCCTGGCAAGTACAAGGTCCTGAGTTCAATCCCCGATACAAAAAATAATTTAAAAAAATAAAAAATCAGCCACTCTAATCTCCATGGAGGGAAAGGCTGCTCTCTCCAGAAGTTCTTGGCCATTTGACAGGGACAGTTGTGAGATGAACTCCAGTGACCCAGTCCTTATGCCTCCTCCCCCTAAAGGTGGGACTTGGGTTTGCTTATAGCCAGTGGAAGGCACATACACCACAAAGATGGTGTGAAGTCTCTGCTGTGTGACAGGGACAAAGGTTTTTTTTTTTTTTTTTTTTTTTTTTTTTCCAGCATTGAGGGTTGAACACAGGGTTGTTGCACCAAACTACAGCCCTAGCTCTTTATTTATTTATTTACTTATTTATTTATTTTACTGAGGATCAAACTTGGGACCTTACACGTACAAGGCAGGCATTTATGCCACTGAGCTATCTCCCCAGCCCAGCCCTAGCTCTTAAAAAAAATATGTTTTATGAGAGAAAGCCTCACCAAGTTGTTAAACTGCCCCCACTGGGTTTGGATTTGCAGTCCTCCTACCTCAGCTTCCCACAGGGCTGCGCTACCAGGCCCACCTGAGACAAAGGGATTTGATCGCTAATCTATTGGCTAAAGCTGATGAAGAGGACCACTGTCCTGGGTGGGCCTAACCAGGGAAGTCATGTCTAAGCGGATGATGAGGTTGGAGTCAGAAGAGGCAGAGACATCGTTGCTGACCCTGAGGACACAAGGCCACCAGTTTTACGATGGCAAGAACACAGCTTCTACCAACAACCTTGGGGACTTGGAGAGGACATGGGGCTTAGTGGGTGGCATCTGGGCTGTGGCAGTGTTCCCTGTGCAGGAGCCCAGCCCAAACACAGGGCTTTGAAGTTAGCATAGGAGCTCCTTGGCCCACACTAGGGCTGCTGCCTGTTCCAGCTGCTCCAGTTTTTGTGTATGTGTGTGTGTGGAAATGGGGATTGAACTCAGGCCCTTGTGCTTGCCAGGAAAGTGCTTATTCCACTGAGCCATCTCCCTGGCCCCCTCCAGTTGGGTTTTAAAGGTGTCCCTAGGGATCAGGGATAGAGAAGCCCAATGGTAACAAGGAGCCAGTGCTCCCTTACTCTGGACTCCGCTCTCTCAGAGGCAGTGTGGGTCTCTGGCTCTTATTTCTACCTTTGCTGTCGAGGTGGAGACCTCTTGTTACCTCTGCAAGCTCCTGGGAGGGTTTTTCCAGATTATGATCATATAATCATGTTACTCCCATTCTTATAATAACTCAGCAGCATCCTAAAGATTCAGAAGATCTGGGCCCAGTAACACAAAGGGCCCCTGAGCCTAGGCTTTTATTGCATCCCAGTCACTAAGAAAGTGCATTCATTTTCCACGCACTGTGCCCTTGTTGCCCGCGTGCCCACCATCAGCCCCATCATGCACTGTCCCCTTCTCCCCTATCCTTCCAGCAGTTCCTTCACTGAGCAAAGACGCAACAGTTCCTAAAGGTTAGCTGCAGGGTGTGATGCTTGACATGGTTTGTATTCCTCATGGAACTGTGTTCCATAGCTTGGCAATGTGAGTTGTGAGAACTTAAAGGGGTGGAGGTTAAACTGGGTGCAGTAAAATTTGGAAAGGTCTATGAATTCTGTTATTTATTGGAATATCAAATAGGCATTGGTTTTCATGTCTATAGCTCAGGGAGAAGTAGTGCTGGATATATGGATTTGAGAGATGGGTATTTAAGCTCATGGAAATGACCACTTGCTTGGTTACCATTGGGCCCCGGAACATTCTTAAAGGTCAAAAATGAAGGAACTAGCAGATGCAGTAGTGTACAGTGGTAATACCAGCTACTCTGGAGGCTGAGACAGGAGGATCGCTTGAGCCCAGGAGTGCAGGGCAGCTGGAGCAATACAGAGAAATAGAGTGAATCCCTCCTTTCCTCTGTGTGTGCCCGTGCGTGTGTGTGCACATTGTTTTTGCTTTTAGAGAGAGTCTTACTATATAGCTCAGCCTGTCCTGGAACTTGCTATGTAGCCCTGGTTTGTTCTGAACTCAGGGTGTCCTCCCGCCTCAGCCTCCAGGGTATCTGTACCACAGGAGTATCTTACAGGTATGTGCCATCATGCCCAGCTGAGAGAAAAAAAAATAAGGAGCAAGCAAAGCCAACAGAGGCAAAGCCAAAGTGAGCTCAAAGCAAAGCCTAAGTGAGCTGGGTTTCAGAGGCTGGGGAGCCACCCTGGGACACCACATGGGAAAGCTGTGCTCATGCAGCTGGGATTTGAAGCTGGGGTGGGGGGCACTGCACTACAGAGGCCGATGTTGTTGGGAGCCGAGCCAAGATGGCGCCCGCTCCTCGCTCCCCCGCCCATCGTGTCTGCAAAGATGGCGCCCATATCCGGCTTCCTGATTCTTGTTTTTGTACAACTCATCGCCTTATTTAGTTATGATAAATCACCCTGTTGCCGAGGGCCTATCCGCGGGCGATGCGTGGCTCCCCCTGATTGGATTGTGTATACTATATAACCTGTTACATAAGGAAGTTGCACATGCTTGCACGGTAGGAGCCGCGGATAGTGGACACATGTAGAGGCTTGCATCCCACTCGATAAAGGCTTGCTGAACCCGTTGATGAGTGTCTGAGTGTCTTCTTCCGCGGGACGGGAGTGGCGCCGGACAACTTGGTGGCCCGTACGGGGACCGGCCTGACCCTAATCGAGTGGAGAGGTGGTACGTACCTTCAGGTAAGCGGTGGCTTGACCTGGCCCTGGGTGGGCGCGACACCCTAAGGGAACCCGTGTCTCCTCCAGCGAGGAGATTCCTTTTGCCTGAAAATAAAGGCGTGCCTGGCAGGCTAATGCGCCGATCGGGCTTCTTCCCCTTTTTTCCTTTCGTTTTCGCTATGGGCAACACTCACAGCTCCCCGCTTGCCCTTTCCCTTCGTATGTTGCTGAGGTCCCGCGGGCTGCAGTTGGATAAGAGGACTGTGACCTCCTTCCTTGAACACTTAGATATAATGGCTCCCTGGTTCTGGCATACCGGCTCGCTTACCCTGCCCTCATGGGAGAAGTTGGGCCGCAATATTCAGTTTGCAGAGGAGGAGGGCGATATTGACCCCATGGTCCGCCCCATCTGGGAGATGGTGAGGGCCTGTTTAAAAACAGAGGGTCCCCCTGAGACTCAGCCTGAGTTAGGGGAAGCACGGCGCGCCCTTGAGGAGGCCAGGTCTGAGAGCTCTAGAGATGGGTCACGATGGTCCTCTGAATCTGACTCGCCCGAATCGGACGACGAGGGTGAGTGTGCCGACCTAAAGGCCAAATACGAACAGGATAAGGGGAACAGAGGGAAAGCGTGTAACAACCCTTATGGGGCATTGCGCCACGACTTACAGGAAATGGGTGGTGATGAGGGGATGGCCGCTCCCAGCAGGGAGGCGGAGGTGGAACCCACGGCCCCGCCCTGGGAGCCGCCTTTGAGGGAGGGAAGATGTGGAAGCCCATCCCATTGGGGGGCCGCCTCCTCCCTTCCCTGGGCATGTGTCATTTCCGGAACGCTGTCCCTCCCAGGGCCGTTACTTTCATGGTCGCCTGTGGGACATGGCGCGCCGCGGCCTGTCATTTGATGACCCAGGACGCGGCCCTTACGGGTTTTTTCCAGTGCTCCAAGACGGAGCAGGAGACCCTTATTACCAACCCTTAGATAAGAATTTAAAGGATGCCGTTGCTGCCTATGGCCCTAATGCACCTTTCACCCAGGCCTTGTTAGAGAACATAGGGACAACTAAGTTGACGCCCCATGATTGGTTGCAGCTTGCTAAGGCCTGCCTGTCTCCTGGACAATTCATGGACTGGAAGGCATGGAATGATGAGTATTGTAATGAACAGGCGGAAAAGAACGCT
>PVKA01034289.1:0-23600 GCA_004027165.1 Ctenomys sociabilis
ATTATTGAATCTTTGATATAATTCAGCTATAAAAAAACCTGTAAATATAATTTCATGTATGCACCTTGTACAGTACCAAAACGTTATGAAAACAGTTTGCAATGTATTAATTCGTCGACTCTGTATGGTTAAGGTGTCTTGAAACTGTCTGATTGACATTTGTATTTTAATAAAATAAAAATAAATGGAAAAAAAAACATTCAAAATCTAGGAATTATTGAACATGCTCACCATACACTAAGAATTCAAGCACTAAAACAAAAAGTGAAATCCTTCCCTACAATATTGACACCTCATTCAATTGGTATTATATACTATCAACTATTTAAATTAAATTTAATTTTGTTATTTCATTTTGAAAAGTAAATAACAAAAGAACAAAAATTGGAAACGACAGAAAAATCAGAACATACAACAATATATATGTTACAGATTTTCAGAACAAGAATAGCTGATTAATAGTGGTTGATATATTATTTATTTTTATCATGAAATCTGTTTCTGAGAAGAAAGGATATAGTTATGTAAGACTGGACATATGATTGCATATTACCTCTTCTTTTCCAGAAACCATTATTGTACTTGTCTCTCTTTTCTGTCATATTTGAAATTCATTTTGAAAAGAGTGTAGTAATAATTGATATGAAAAGGTACACATTTAGAAGATGAAGAGGACAAGTATTGAAGCATTATGTTTGCATTAAATGTTGGATGGCTGAAGTGATTATACTTAAAACTTCCATATTTTTAAATAGCAATTAATATGTAGGATTTTCACCTTCACCAAATGCTGATCTCTTCAATCTAAACAACTACATCAAGGAGAGCAGTGTGTAATACTATTTACTTTTAAAACCCTATAAATGACAGTAAAGTAACAAAAAGATTATTTAATAAGATAAAGGAAAGGAAGTTAGGAATCATTTGGAAAAGATGTTCACACTAGAAAATTTAAGGGACCTAGCCCAGTCATAACTTGGCATTGAGGGCATGCTTGTGTCTTTCCAGAATGTCCAAATGGCATATCTGGATACCAGAATATGCCGCCTGTCTGGAGTTGATTTTACCTCTGAAGAAGCTCATGCTCAATTCTATTGTTGTGATAGCTTAGGGGCTGCTCCACAACCAATAGACAAAAATGAAGAAATGGACAGAGGATGCCCAAGAGATAGTAACAAAAAATGAGAAAAGAAGATCTGAGTAAATGATAAAGTATATAGAGCCAACTGACCTGGAAGTTATGTGAAAGAAAAGGACACAAAGCTTGGCATTACTAAGAGAAAACAAAATATAAAATTATGTATTATTTATAGCTAAGTAGTTTTGTTCCTTCCAAATTTTCTTGTAGAAAATCTCTGATAATTGATCTACAGAAATTGTGATGATCCTATTCATAATTATTAAATTCTAAAATTATAAAAAATTATTATAAGTTAATTTGGTAAAATGTATATTTGTGTTCACTTGGCTATTGTAAACAGCTTGCATTTATATGTTATTTGCCCATTTGTCTTATCTGTAAATGACTTTTTAAAAATTTGAGCTCAACAATTTGTTTTTTCTAAGGCCAGGGACATGGCTCAGTAGAATAAGCACTTCCCTGGCAAGTGCAAGGGCCTGAGTTCAATCCCCAGTTCCACAAAAAAAAATAATAACAATACAATTTTTTTCTTTCTTTTCTTTTTTTCCCCTTACTTTCTCATTTTGGGATAATTTGTTCATAACTTAATTTGGTTTATAAATTTAAAGGCATGCTTCTACCTTCTTTGCCAGGTGATCAATATGTCAAAATTGGTTTTCTCATAAGTCATCAGAAATTTTCAAAAAATTAAATTAAATTTTAAAAAAACATTGCTAAGGTATGTAAATGGGGACACTTTGAACTTCGAATATCATTGTTCAGGGATCCCTTTGGTGACTAAAAGAACAGCTACCTGGGAAAATTATCACATTCTTTGTTCATTGATAGAAAGCCCCAATGATATCTATGGCCTTGGGGTAGAGCCTCCAATAAATGTTATTAAAAACATGTTATTGTGATATGTTTACTTTGGTCATCATCAAAAGCCTAAAAATGAGACAATGAGGTTTTCTACTTGACAGATGCTTGGTGCAACACTAAACTTAAAAACGAAAATTGTGAATATGGCTTTGACAATTGATGGCTGTTAATCTCATGCATATTAAATGCACTCAAGCTTTGAATGTACAGGTTTTCAAAAGCATAAATCAGGGATTGTTTGTGATAATACATATTTTCTTTCTTATTCAGACTTTTTTCTTTCTTTTGTGTTCAAAATAATTGTAAAAGATTCATGTGAAGCAAACAGGAGATCACCAGTCAATAATTATAGCAAATATTTAATGATGTTTATATTATATATGTACTATACTTTGTTATTTATCAAGGTCAGTTGAGTTTCCTCAGGATTTACCTTGGAACCATGACTTTGGTAAATAAAAAAAAAAATTGATTAATATATGTGTCACCTTAATTTTGTCTTGCACATCTAGCAGAAAAGTATAATCACAGGAGGTATAAAACTATTTGCATCTACACTAGTAACTGATCACTGCTCTGGGAAAATGCAATGCAAGGGATTAAATTGTTAAGAGCAGTGACTTAAATAGTATGGGGAATCTTTAGCCTAAATCAAACAAGTTCTTCTAGAATTGTTGTAAAAGACTTGAGAAGAAGGTCTCCTACAGAGTTCCCCAAATACAGATTCTCCAACCTCAACAAACTAGCAATTGACGGCCAATCACTTACAACTACAGAGCAGAGAATGGGGAGATGTGGGGAGTACTACAGCTGGGAATCAATCAAGGCCAGTCTCAAAAACATAGCAGATGGCAAGTAAAATGATTAAGCTACGTTAGTCTCAAAATATTGCACACCTGATGGTTAAGCTTTTAGGTGAAGAGGTTTCACATCATATTCAACCTTCCAAGTGTATAAATAAATGTGTTTCAGCTGTTGGAGTTCTCAGTTTCTCTTCTCCCTCCTTTCTTCCACATTTTCTACCACCAGAGTGTGCTCCAAAGAGGCTCAGTTTTCTGTATTCCAACTTTTGTCCTTCATTCTCCATCCTCTCAGAGTCCTCACCCTGGGGACGTTCAGAGCTGCACGGGTTACAGCATTATTGGTTCTAATTGAAACCTATATAGGCTGAGTTGCAGACTTCCTTACTCATCTGGAAAATGCAAAGGAGATAGTCAAGTTGTCCCTCAAAGAGATTATCCTGCAATTTGAACTGCTCCATAGATTCACAGTGACAATAGGCCTCATACTACCTTTCACATAAGTCAGAGTGAGGATTAAGGCCTTGGAAATAATGTATCGAATGTGATAAGGGAATGAACAAAAGAAAGAAGGGGAAATGACATATTTATTTACATATACAGGATAGGTTGGATAATTTTACTGCTGATTTTTGCTGATCTACTGAAAGAAGCAATTAATGCTTAACTTTTTGTTCTCTGTTCTAATTTATTATAAATTTTACTTTTTTAAACCAAATTTGCATGCTTACATCTGGTAATCTAAAGAAGTAATTTGAAGGCAACATTATGTAATATGACAACTGTTGAATTGCTGTTATTGTGTTGAATGAAACACAGTGTCATGTATAATTTTTTAAAGGTTTACTGTAAAGTGCTAGGTAATCTTTTCAAAAATTTTATTATGTATTGAGAACAGAGTCTACAGGATCTTACTGCAGAGATCAGACTCATAGTTATCTTCCTGTTTTCAGCCTCCCAAGTGCTATAATTAAATACATGCACCACACCATTCAGTCTCAGTCTCAGTCTCATAGAGCCCCAGAGGCGGGGCCAGCACTGCATGCTAGGGATCTAACCTAGGTCACTGCATCAGTTAACCTCACTGAGCTATCAGGCCAGCCTTTTATACTTTTAACAATTTTTTATTCTCTTTTTTATTTTCATTATTATTTATTTCTATTTTAATTAATTAATTTATTGATTAATTATTATGCAGAACCTGAGATTGAACTCAAGCCCTTGCACTTGCCAGGCAGCTGCTTATTCTACTAAGCCTTCTCCCTGGTCTTTAATTCTCTTTTTCAAATAAAAACTTTTTTATTATTCATAATTGAATAAATAATTCTCAATCACTGCAATATGCAATAATATATCCAAAATTACTACTGGTAATTAAAAGAATTATAAAAATTACTGTGATCTGGGAAGTGATAACAACAGCATTTGAATGTGTAATTGACACATATTACTATTTATTCTATGATTATTAATTCATTAGCAATTCTATTGTGGCAAAAAGTTTGTTTTTATGCTTACAAAGAAATTAAATGCATTTTAATTATTTTCCAGAATTGCTTCACTTTATAATAATTAGATTAATAGTCCATTTAATTTTCCTTAAAAGAAATGAAATGTGACTGCTAAACATGACAAAATGCTAATTATTTTTAAAATGTATTCATAATAAATGTGCAAGGCTCTTTGAGGAAGTACTAAGAATACATTATGCATATCATAGATTATATTATGAACATAAATTCAAATATGCTTAAATGTTTATTAGTATGAAGTCACTGATGTCAAGCAGCATAGGTAAAACATTAGATGCACAGGAAAAAATGTAGTTTTAGTTCTGCTGCCGATATGTGGGATTTTCAAAATAACTTACCAAAGTTGTTTACTTTTATTTATGAAACATCCAGATATGAACAAATGCCACTTCTATGTTAGATAGCTCAACTGATGTTGACATAGGAAATATTGTTAATTTTCCAGGAACTGTAGCATGATCACGTGATTCCTTAAAAACAGAGTGGCTTCTGTGGAGGAACAATTTAAAACATTCATAGCATAAGACTTGATATTCTGTGGCTTCTGCTGCTGCCACTGCTCCTGCTGCTCTTTGCTGATGAATTCTATGATGCAGGCAATATGGTGTCCTTCAGAAACAGAAAGGCAATCCCAGGTGGCAGCCAATAAAGAAACTACTACTTCAGTTTCACAGCTACAAGAAATGAAGTGTGACAACAACCTAAATTAATTTCTAAGTGCTTATTCCCTCAAGAATTCAAATAAGTCAGATCTACCTACAGTATTCAGGACCCCAAAAGAACTTATTTGAGAATTGCCTTAGTTACTATTCTCATTTCTAAGACAAAATGCCTAATACAAAAAGTTAAAGGAGGAAAGGTTTACTGAACTCACAATTTATAGCAATTGCAGTCCATAGGTAGCTGGCTATAATTGAGTGTGGCATAGCATAAAATGATGCATATCTAGCGGCTGATTTAATCTGATATAGTCTAATAAAAGAGAAAGGATGTTTTAAGAATATATATATATATATATATATATATATATATATATATATATATATATAATACTATATAAGTATTGCAGTATGGATATATATATTATATATCCAATACTTATATAGTATTTATTCTCATTTATTTGATGTCTGCTCTTAATGAGAGCCTGAGAGAAAGTTTTCTCTCTATGTGACTCTCCCCAGGCACACTATGCATCATCAATCTCTTCATCTGAGATTATAACCTTAAGAGAATTGTCCATTACTTGCTTTGATCCTTACAAATTTGAATCAATTTTATTATTCAGAATTTGTTAACATATTGTTTTGATAGAAGTACTGAATTTCACAGTAACCTACAACTTCAGCCATTTTACAATATTTTTACTTATATACAAGATCATCCTCCAGCCTTAGTGACCCAGAGTGCTGATTTTATGAGTAGACTACTTACTTCCCTTCAAGAAATGTATTTCTAATGATTCAAAGGAAAACACCGATACTGTTACATCATATTTTTAAAAAATATTTTAATTTTCTGGAAAAAAATTATTGTACCTATTCATTTCTGTCTTTGAATATTTTTTATTATTTAACTTCTTAAATAAATGATGTTGGAAAAACTGGCTTTCTACATGCAAAAGGCTAAAATTAGACCAATGTATATCACCACGCATTAATCTAAAGCCAAAGTGGTTCAAAAATCTACGTATTAAGATAGAAACATTAAATCTGCAGGAGTGGAAAATAGATAGAAAGCTTGAAGACGTGGGGATAGGCAGTGAAACTTTATGAATAAAAGACAAACTGCATGGATAATATGTCAAAGATTCCACAATTGCAATCTCATCTTTTCTTTGCTGATGAATTCTATGATGCAGGCAATATGGTGAAGAAATGCAGGCAACATGAAAAGAAATTACCAGCAGAGTACAAAGAAGAACCATGAAGTGGATACAATTATAGCACACTGTCTCTCAGACAAAGGAATAGTACCTGGAACATATAATGTTTTAAAAATCAGCTTCCTCAAATTCAAAGACCCAATCCAAACTGGGTATCTGAGATGAATATATACTTCTCAGATCATGACATACAAGTAGCGAATAAACATGAAAAAAATATACAGTGTCATTTGTCATCCAGGAGCTGCATCTTAAAACAACACTGAGATTTTATCTCACTCCAGAATGAATGGTTGTCATCAAGAAGTCAACCAATTACAAATGCTAGAAGGCTGTAGTGAAAAAGGAATACTTCTCCATGGTAGGTTCGAGTGTAAACAGGTACGACCAGTATGGAAATCATTGGGAAGATTCCAAAAAAGACTAGTTAGTGGTCCCACTCAATCCAGTTTTTCCCCCTCTGGTGTATCTTTCTAGAAGGACCTAAAACACCATACAACAGTGATACATGTACACCCATGTTTATAGCAGCACAATTTGCTATAGTTAAATAATGGAAACCAACCAAATTCCTACCAACTGAGGAATGAACAAAAAAGAAGTGACAGTGGGACTGGAGAGAGAGTTCCCAGCGGTCCCAGGTCCCACTTGAGGCACAAGTCCCAGCGCACCTTGGCTGGTGAGTGAGAGCCCCCGGTCCGGTGTGCCAGAGAGAATTCCTAGCAGTCTCAGGTCCTACCTCATGGCCCAGGACACAGTGAAGCTTGACCTGTGAGTGAGAGCTCCAGGTCTGCTATGCCGGAGAGACAGTTCCCAGTGGTGCCAGGTCCCACTTCGTGGCCCAAGACCCAGCACACCTCAGCATGTGAGTGAGAGCCCTAGAGGTCTGTGCTATATAAAATGACAAAGACAAAGAGAAAAATGCAATATCAGGCCTCGAGTCCACCAGGAAGTGCAGAGGACACTAGCTCAGCTGAAATGAATGAATTAACACATACAGAGGCAAAGGAACAGCAAAAAGGTATAGAGGAACTCAGAGGAGAATTAATTCCTGAAATGAAAAAGAAATATCTGAATACATAGCATCTGAAATAAAGAATCAAATGCAGAAACATTGGGGAAAAACCAATGCTCACCCAAAACAAATGCAGAGAGCATTACTCCAAATGAAATGTATGAATTAACAGCATCTGAAGAACAGAAACAAGAGCAGGAAGGTCATGAGGAACTTAAAGCAGAAATAATTTCTGAAATAAAAAAAATAATACCTTAAAAAATAATTCTTTGAAATCATAGTATCTGAAATACAGAAACAAATCCAGAAATATAGAGGAGAAACAACTTGGAAGAAATTCTGCAGAAAAAGAATTAATTACTACCTCTAAAGAAGACATGGATAAAAAAAATAGAGGAGATCAGAAATATGATGAATTCCTTGAATGAGCAAAAAAAAAATAGAATGCATGAAACAGAGTAAAAGACATATAGAAGAACAAAAAGTATCAGTCACAAGTCTACAAAACTCTTGAGTGAAAGCAAAGACAGAGTTGCAGATTGTGAAAATGCTGGTGCAGGTAGTGAAAAGATGAGAAAGGATTTCAAAGAAATAAACGAGGATGCAAGAAAAAATAATCCATCACCAGCAAGATGAGGCCAGGATGAATAATGTAAGATTAGTTGATATCAATGAGAATGAAGGAGGCAATACAAATGACATAAAAAGAATCTGGGGAGAAGTAATTTCAGAAAACTTCCCAAATACTAGTAAACAATCCAACATTCAGGTCACCAAAGCATACAGAACACCAAGTAACTTCAACCCAAGTAAAAACACACCAGAACATGTAATAGTCAAGATCACAGAAATCCAACACAAAAAGAACACACTGAAAGATGATAGAGAAAAGACGCAGATCATATTCAAAGAAAAACCCATAAGAATTACAGCCAACTTTTGTACAAAAACCATGAGAGCATGGAGTAAAGTTCAAGTCCTGCATGAAAGCAAATTCCAGCCCATACTATTATACCTGCAAAACTCTCTTTCAAGTTGATGGATAAGTAAAATACTTCCATGACAAAGAACAACTACAGAATTTCATGATGACAAAGCCATTACTACACAGGCTGCTGAAAGATGTTCTAGAGAGACATCACAATGACCAGAACCACATGAATGAGAATGGAAGGACCCCACTAAACAGGACAGACAATTATTATTATTATTATTATTATTATTATTTTTTTTTTTTTTTTTTTTTTTTTTGCTGAACCAAGGATTGAACTCAGGCCCTTGCGCTTGCGAGGGAAGCGCTTATTCCACTTAGCCATGTCCCTGGCCCCATCCCAGACAATTAAACACAGCATACAAAGGAGTAAACAACAGCAAGTAAATATTACGACAAACGTGAGACAACACAATTCAATTATAACCATCCATATAAAAGGACTCAATTCACCAATTAAGAGAAATAGACTGGCACACTGAATTTGGAAACAAAATTCAACAATCTGCTGTATAGAAGAAACACACTTAACTCAAAGGACATTACAGGCTCAAAGTCAAAGGATGGAACACAATACTACATGCCCTAGCACTTCAGAAAAAAGCAGGACTAGCAATTTTGTTCTCAAGCAGTCTCAACTTCAAAGCAATAAGGATCAAATGACACAAAGGCCACTATATATCATTCAGGAGAAAATTCAAGAGGAAGAAGTAACACTCACAAATATCTATGCACCAAACACAGGAGAACAAAACTATGAAAGACAATTCTTAATAGACATGAAAAACCTAATATCTAAGAAAACAATCCTAGCAGGAGAACTTTTCAAAACCTTATCTCAAAACGATAGATCAACAAGACTAAAAATTAGCAAGGAAGTATCAGAACTGAACCAGAGCTTATAACAAATGGACCTGGTGGACATATATAAACACTTCAACCCAAACACAGATGAATACAGTTTTTTAAGATGCACATGGGTCATTTTCCAAAATAGAACACATACTAGTCCAGAGGTCATGCCTAAGTATATGGAAGAAAATAGAAATTATCCCATGCATATTATCTGACCACAGTGCAGTGAAACTGGAACTCAAGGACAAAAGAAACCAGAAAAATGTGCTAAATTCATGGAAATTAAACAACATCCTACTCAGCAATCAATGGGTCACAAAGGAAATTAAAGAAGATTTTCAACAGTATCTAAAATTTAATGAAAATTCAAGCACAAATTACTAGAATTCATGGGATGCGATGAAAGCAGTTCTTAGAGGGAAAATCATAGCTATGAACTCACACGTTAGGGAAACACATTGGGAAAAAAATAGACACCCTAATGTTGCACCTCTGACAACTACAAAAAGAAGAGCAAACGAAACCCAGAGCGCAAAGATGGGAAGAAATCATAAAGATTAGAGCAGAAATTAACTACATTGAGAAGAAGAAAACAGTTCAAAGAATAGACAAATCAAAAAGTTGGTTCTTTGAAAAACTAAATAGAGTTGATCAGCCTCTAGCCAAACTCATCAAAAAGAGGAAAGAAAAAATACAAGTACGTGCAATAATGGATGAAAAAGGTGAAATCACAACAGACCCAAAGGAAATTCAGAAGGTTATTGATAGTTACTTATAGAATCTTTACCCTTAAAGAATAGAAGACACAGAAGAAATGGACAGATTCCTAGAAAGATACAAATTACCAAAACAAAACGAGTTTTGTTTTCATATGAAAACTCAATAAATGAGTAACAGGCAATGAAATGCGAACCATAATAAAAAGCCTACCAACAAGGAAAAGTCCATGTCCTGATGGATTCACAGTTGAATTTTACAAGAAATTTATAGAAGATATAATCCTTACACTCCTCAAACTCTTCAGTGAAATTGATAAGGAAGCAGTCCCCCGGAATCATTTGTGAAGGCAAGTATTATACTGATTGCAAAATGAGGGAAAGACACAACCAAAGAGGAGAACTACAGGCCAGTCTCTCTCATGAACATAGACATGAAAATACTCACTGAAATCCTAGCAAATAGAATACAGAAAATCATCAAGAAAATCATACACCATAACCAGGTATGATTCATCCTAGGGATGCAAGCATGGTTCAATATTGGAAAATCTATAAACGTAATACACTATATTAATAGACTGAATTCTACAAAACACATGATCATCTCGGTTGATGCAAGAGAAAGTTCTTGTCAAAGGCCAACACACATTCATGTTTAAAGTCGTACAGAAAATTGGAATAGATGAACTCTACCTTAAGTTCATAAAAGCCATCTATGACAACCCAAAAGCTAGTATGATTCTAAAGGGGGAAAAACTGAAATCTTTTACTCTTAAATCAGGTACAAGACTAGGATGTCCTCTATCATGCCTCATATTCAATATAGTTTTGGAAGCATTAGCAACAGCCATTAGAAAGGAGTGAGAAATAAACGGAATAAGAATAGGTAAAGAATAAGTTTAATTACCACTATTCACAGATGACATGATACTTTACTTGGAAGACTAAAAAAATTGCACGAAAAAACTACTAGAAATGACACCGAAATTCAGTAGCATAGCAGGATCTGAATTCAGTACTCAAAAGTCAATGGCATTGCTCTACACAGATAACAAGCACACTGAAAGGGAAACAATACTTTTACAATAGTATCGTGGGAAATGAAATACATTGGAATTCACTTAACCAAGAAAGTCAAAGATCTTTTCACACAAAATTACAACACCCCAAGGAAAGAGATTATAGAAGATTTCAGAAAATGGAAAGATATTCCATGCTCTTGGATAGGAAGAACCAACATCTTGAAAATGGCCATATTCCCGAAATTGCTGTACAGATGTAATGCAATCGCTATCAAACTGCCAACAACATACCTCCCAGACATAGAGAAATCATGCCTAAAATTTATTTAGAACAACTAATTACCAAGAATAGCAAAGGCAATCTTAGCTAATAAAGACAAGGCAGGAGGCATCACAATTCCTGATTTGAAATTATACTACAAAGCCACTGTGATAAAATCAACATGGTATTGGCAACAAAATAGATTGGAGGATCAGTGGAATAGATTAGAAGATGCAGAGGCATCTACTAAAACACTCAGCCTTCTTATCTTCGACAAAGGGCCTACACAAGCTCACTGGGAGAAATATAGCCTCTTTAACAAATGGTGCTGGAAAACATGGCTTTCTACATGCCGAAAACTAAAACTTGACCCAGCTCTATCACCATGCCCTAAGTTAAAGACAAAATGGATTAAAGATCTAAACATTAAAACAAAAACACTCAATCTCCTGGAAGAGAAAGTAGGAGGAACTCTTGAAGTCATAGGGATAGGTAAAGAGTTCATGAACAAACATATATTCACATGGGAACAAATTGTCAACAGAGTGAAAAGACAACCCACAAATTTTGAAAAAATCCTAACTAATAAGCAGTCAGACAGAGGACTGCAGTCTAGAATATGTAAAGAACTAAAATATAACAGGGCCCTCAAATTTAAAGACCCAGTTCAGAAATGGGCATCTGAGATGAATACACACTTCTCAGAAGACGAAATTAAAAAAGCGAACAAAAAAAAAAATGCTCCACATCGCTAGACATTCATGAAATGCAAATAAAAACAACACTGAGATATCATCTCGCCCCAGAAAGAATGGCTATCATAAGGAAATCAACCAACAACAAATGTTGGAGAGTGTGTGGGGAAAAGGGAGCACTTCTCCACTGCTGGTGGGAATGTAGACTGGTACAACCATTGTGGAGATCAGTGTGGTAACTCCTTACAAGTGTAGGACTGGAAATCCCATTCAAGCCGGCTATCCCCCTACAGGGAATTTTCCCAGATAAAATGAAACATTATATCATAGTGATATATGTGTACCTATGTTTATAGCAGTACAATCTGTCATAGCAAAATTTTGGAAAAAAACAAGACGTCCATCACATCAGGAATGGTTGAAAAGTTGTGCTATTTCTATGTAGTGGAGTATTAATCAGCTATAAAGAATGATAAACTTGAAGCATTTATATTGAAGTGGATGCCACTTGAACATATTCTGGTAATTGAAATAAACCAGACACACATTTGCAAATATTGTATAGTCTCTCTAGTATGATTAGTCAAAAGAAGAAATAAAAAAAGAAATGGACAAGAACAATCTAAAGACAATTGAGTCAGATAGTAAGGGTAAACTTAATGGCATATGCTGCAGCTTTTCTTCTTGATGGTTAACAGCTTATTTCCCAGATCAAAATTGGAGATACAGAAGAGCCACATGTTGAGCCAAAATTTTGGTCTGGCACTTTCAAAGTCATCAAGACTCAGGGCATAGGAGAACATGTACTGTAACATCATGAAACTCAGTTGTGCCCCAAATTTTCTAATCAAAGAGATTATGGAGCCACACAGGAAAGAGATTCATGATATATAGTGTGCCTGGGCAGAGTCATGTGGTGAGAAAAATTTCTCTCAGGCTCTCATAGAGAGCAAACTGCTCAGGCATTGGCTGTGTCTCATCTGCATGTACGACACAAAGGATCTACAGAGTAAAGTACAGGACTAGAAGATAAACACTAAGTCTACTTCACTGACCTCATAAAAAAAACCTACATCTTTGGTATATACGTCTTGATCTATTTCAGTGTTAACCATCCAGCAGCAAAGTATAAAAATGAGGTATATAAAACGGGACCATAATAATAAGTTGAGCTCTAAATGGCTATAATCAACAACTTCTTCAGATAACTCACTATTAATGTGGCATGCTGCACTGTGTTGGATGTGTCACCAAATTCAGGGACCTAAATTGCTTTAATGACAATGTAGTGTCCATCTTTGACAGGTCTATTTAAAAAATGGGGATACAAAGTAAGAATCATGATGTGTGTGTATAAACAGTACTGTTAGGATAAATATGCTGTGCTTCTGCATAATTCTCTGAGAAGCAAAATTTCCACTAATAGTGGTTGGACAAGATATTATGTTGGTTTCTAGTACTATGGACAGACCCTGGGGAAATAACAAGGTAGAGGGTGTTAATTGTTGGATCTATGATGCAAATCATCTGTAGAGATATAAGACAGGTATATAGCTGCACTTTCTTCATTCACTGATTAGAGACATCTGCTATAATAATGCCTGTGCATATAATATCATGTATGCACCTTGTATGACACCAATACATTTCAAAAACCTTTTTCAGTGTATTCATTTGTCTAAAATGTCCTGATAATTTGTCTTGGAACTGTCTCATTGCTATTTGTTCTTCAATAAAAATAATAATTAAAAAAGTTTTTAAAAAGTAATGACATTTTTGTTCAGTGAAATATTACTCAACTGTAAATAAAAGTAAATCTGAGGCTTTGAAAGTTAAGTTGATTCAACTACAGACCATATTGAAAAGTGAAATTAATAAGTCCCACATATATAAAGTCATATATGACTTGCTAATGTAAGAACCTGAAAATGTAAATAAATCATCAAGGAACAATAGATACTGTGAAAGGTAAACAAATTGTTTAATGGAAGGAACCTAAAGAATGGGCAAAGGAAAGATGAAAATTATAGATATGGAGAGAGAGACAGAGAATAGCTTGAAGAATTTTACTGGTGATTTCTGCTGGTCTATTAATAGGAGCAATGAATGCTTAATTTTTTTCTCTGTGTGTTTTTTTAGTAGTTTAAAAATGTTTTGATCAATTTTGCATGCTTATATCAGTTAATCTGAACCACTGATTTGAAGACAATATGCAATATAGGAAACATTGTTGTATTCCTATTGCTCTGTTTAATGAAATTCTGTATCATTCCTAATTTTGCCTTTTTATTAATTTTTATTCACTTTAAAAATAATTTATCAATGAAATATTTTTGACCATAAAAAAAGACAACTGCACAAGTGAAATTCAGTCTCTGTCTTTGTATCTGGCTCTACAAAAAAACTTTAAAAGACATATTTTTTCTTCTAAACACAAGTGGTTTTGTTATAGGCTGCTGAGTTTTACAGATTTTTCAAAGTTCTAAACAACTTAAAATTATCTGTTCTTTTGAATTGGATACACAAGATGATATAAGGGTAAAAGTAACTCCTAACTTGCTAGATATTGTTGCAGGCAGCTGAGATACATAGAAATATTATAGGCAGTCAAATAGGGCTAGTCCCTCAAAGGACCCAATATGGAAGGCCAGATGCCTTGCAACTGTGGGAGAGACAAGTACCCATTTTGTGGGCCAGACCTCAAGACAAAGGTTTAAACAAATGCAGCCACATACCTCTCTAAGGGCAACCATTAGGGACTGATATTCTAAACACGTATCAATGTCCTTGAAAAATATAAGAATAGTGAGTAAATCATCCCTCTACAGGAAGAACCCCTGTTATATAATCACGTCCATTTGCTGTATGACACTCTTCCCCATTTAATCTTGATTTATTGAATTTTCCCAGAGCAATTCCTCTTACAAAATTATTGGGTGATGCATTATCTCAACTCATGCTCATCTAGTGCATTCCCATATTGTCCACCTTAGACCCATCTCTCCTCATAGTTTTGTTCTCTAAAATTTCTAAAATAGGCAGATTCCTTGGCAACCCACTAAGGTCCTCTTCTGTCCCTATCTTGGATAGAAGCTTTCTTATTTCCAAATAAGAAGGTCTCCACTTAACCTCCAATGTTCCTAATATTCATTCTTTGATTTTACACAATATAAACTCATCTCAGGTATCTTTCAAATTGGATGTTTCATTCCCCTACATCAGTTTCACCAAACTTCCTCAAACCTAAGAAATAAACTGTTTGTCCTGTTCTCCTTAATTCAGAGGAATGAACAGCACACACAAATTTTGGTACCAGAAAGTTAGGCCAAATTTAATTCCTTTTAGGTAAGCTGTTGGTTCAGGAGAGCTTGTATCAAGCCTGAATATGTCTGTTGTTCCATACTATTATTCCTTCCCCCACTGTTCCTTGACGTAAATTATCACAAAACATTTGTACATAATAGTATTGGGTAGTCTCTCCGTAGAACTAGCTCAGAAAATAGATGTTACCAAGCTTTAGGGTGCTGACATCTTGGTTTCCAGGTACTTTTCATTCTCAAAAAAAAAAGCTGAACAAAAAAAGAAAGAGTTGACAAAATTTATTTGAAATGGTGAAAGTGAATAATAAGTGACAAACTGTCTTTGTATAGCAAATAGGTTGAGTAAAAAAGAGGAAAAATAAAACACTAAAGTGAAAGTTCACCCTGGGAAACAGGGCATGCTACCATGAAGAAAAACATGGTAGTGAGCTCTTCATACTTTGTATTTCTATCCATTTTGCACACTGTGAGAACCCATGAAAAATTTTTATATGTGACCTTTGGAACTACATGGTGAGTTGGTCTTGTAATCAGGTCATGTTCACTCTCTCAGGAAGCTTTGCCATCCTGATATCCTGAGTCAATACAATAGAGACATTATTGTGTTGTAGCTCAATATAATAGAGATATCAATACAATATTATTATACAGGCAATTTAGATACAAGATAGCAGGCATTTGGGGAATGACTAGGCCTCAAATAGAGTGATCTTTGTCTCCTAAGCAATAACATGAGCTAAAAACCATGTTAACATCAGACAAACAAATATGAAACAAGATAACACACAAGATAGTGAGCATTGTGACAACTTATGCTCCTATCTGGAAAGAATTTTTTGATTTTCACTTTAACATTTTCATAAGCCACTTAGGATAGTAGCCAAAAGGCAGCTGCAAACATATGTTTTTGTTGAGATGGAGGGCCCCAAACAAGATTACCTGTGTTCTTTAAAAATATAGCTTCTTTTTTCTTTTAAAAAGAAGAAGAAGATGGTAAAATCAAACAAAAAAAATTAGAGACAATACAAAATTTCACTAAAAATATATGAGCAATTCATTTATGGTTGTTACATTACACAATGTTTTCTTCAAATTAGTTGTGTATATTACCAGATATGAGTATCCAAAATTGGAAAAAAACAAAAAGAAACAGCTATAAGAAATTAGAATAGTGAAGAAAAACATTAAGCATTAACTACTCCTTTCAATAGGCTAGCAGAAATCAGCAGTACAATTATCTAAGCTATTAGGTATATGTACCTAAATATATCTTATTCCATTCCTTTTTTCTTTCTTTTGTCCTTTTCCTCATCCCATTTGCTCCTTTCCTTTGAACAGATTCCCTTTCATAGTATCTATTATAAATGACCACACTCCCCAAATCATTATATAGATTCAATTCAATCACAATTAAGATATCATTAGTATATGTCACAGATATACAGAAAACATTCCTTAAATTTGTCTAGAACAAGATGAGACCTAGAAGAGCAAAACCAATCCTGGGCGGCAAAGGAAAATGTATGAGACCTTATAATCCCTCACCTGAAATTATACCACAAAGCTACTGTGATCAAAGCACAGCACTGGAAAAAAGAGAAAAACAAAGAATGAAAGAAAGAGAAAAGAAAAAGAAAGAGAGAGAGGGAGGGAGGAAGGAAGGAAGGTAGCAAGCAAGGAAGGAAGAAAGGAAGGAAGAAATAAAACAGATTTGAGGAGCAATGAAACAGATTAGAAGATGTAGACACAGCTACAAACATTCTCAGACACTATGTCTGAAAAAGGGACCAAATGTACTCATTATAGCTTCTCATGTCTTGATACCAGTTGTACCCTTGGCAATTCTTTCCTCATCATATTTAAGAGCCTACACTATTATTGACCCATTCAACTGTAACACTGCCCTTAGAACATGCAACATCCTTTTCTAGAATGTCTATATTTTGTAAGAAGGGCAGGAAGAAGAAAATATTTCTTGCTTTTTTGCTTATTCTATGTTTCATTATTATTATTATTATTATTATTACTATTATTATTATTTTGCAGTACCAGGGAATGATTTCAAGGCCTTGAGCTTGCCAGGCAAGTGTTTATTCAACTGAGCTATTTCCCTGATCCTTTTTCTTATGCTTAACATTTTCTGCCTATTGTACAAAGAACATTTTGATTTTAATTCTTCATATGAATATCTTAAATGCCTATAAGTTATATATAATTATTCACAGATAGTGATGGCTCCCTTGCCACTTTGTGTCATAATATATGTTTGTGTCTTTAAGTTGGCCGTGAATAAATTCCTTCACTTACTTTGTCTTATCATAGATGATAGGCCTCAATTTTAGGAGAGCTATGCCACACTAACATTTGGAGAATTTTTGTTTCCTTTCCCAGTCTATTAGCATTAGTTCATATAAGTTTGTATAATTTTTTTTAATATTGCATCCCTGATTCTTTATGCTGATGCAATAAGGACTCCATAAAACCCCAAATTTTGGAGAGATTTCAGATATTGAATATGTGAGGATTCTTGAGGGATGAAAAAGTCAGTGGAGATATCATTAAAGTTCTGGTCTGCATTTCTTATACTGTATCCTATTGTTACAGGAAAAATATAACTCCTAAATTTCAGATACACCAAGTACGTGTGCCCCAAGATCAAGAGAAAGCTCCAAGGAACAAAGGAGTTTAAAAGTAGAGATTTATTCAGAGATAGCTCCTGAGAAAGAGGAAGGGTCTCAAAAGTGCTATGCCACAGAATTAATTTCTCCATGGGCATTTTATACAGAAAATAATCACAAGATGTGTGCCAAATCATGAGGGAATATTATATGGGTCAAATTTATCAACCAATAAGATTATGATTATGGACACTTAATCTTATATTAATACAATACACATGGAAAAGTGGTAGTAAATGTGCATGGTTGTCAGCATTAGCTTTGCCTTGTCTATGACTTCTAAAATTGGAATATTTTGAGGAAGGGATGGGTTCAAGATTTGTGGCTGTACAACAGGCAATACAGGGTACACATATGCACTTAATCATAGTACTAAGTACAGCATAATCTCAAATTTTCATTCATCCCTTAGGGAAGCATGCAAAACTGCTCATGGTGAGTTTAAACTTGGTGTCTTGCCTTCTGCACATGTAACTACTTTCACATTTTTATGTGTTCTCATCTTTTGCATTGATTTTCTCAATTTCCAATCCTTATTTTATAGCCTTGTAATTTTTATATAACTCAGTTGCCTGTAATACTATGAATCACTCCATTTGTTTTGTTTTATATTATAGTGTATAATAAACTGGCAAACAATGTGCTTCCAGAGTTCTATAGGCTGCTTCAGCATACCAATGAGATACAAAAAATGACTTAAAGGACTTATGGGATACCCATCTTGTATTAGAGTAAAACAACCTAGAGTTTACAACTGGCATGGGAAATCTATGGGGAAAAGGAGCAGGCTTTAGAACTGACTCCAGGTGTACATTCTTGTGACTATATTGAATCAAAAGACAGTTGGTGTCTGTTATAGAAATTATTGCTTGTTTGCTGGTGAGGCAAGAAACTCTAACCATTTGAGGTAACAAAAATGTGGAGGGGTTATGGTGGGTGAGTGTAGTATGAGAAGCAATGACTGAATTAGAGCTTATATTTTCCATGTATATATATTGGATATTTAGTATAATAATACCTGTTATTCTATACCTAGAAGCCAATTCATGCTATAATAAAGAGTATAAATGTCAGTTACTTTAAATGCTTACAAACAAGTAAACATGAAAAAATATAGTGAGTTATGATATGTGAATTTTCTGGTGTAGCTCTTAGAAAGAATCCTTGGTGCTATTCTAATCAAAATATTTTCTTGCTCCCATGTGATCTATCTTGTATTAAGATTTTCCAGATCCCACTCAGAGATAGCCCTTATTAACTTTACTGTCAATCAATGCACCTTTTGAAAGTGCATTTGCAAAATATCATTGCTTGTCTTTAAATTCTGAATATGACTATGTCACACTGCAGGTGCTTCAATCTGTCTTGTGTTTCTCTGCAGGAATCAGCGTTTTTCTACTCTTTCAGCTGCATTCTCTTTTCATGCCGTGAATTTAAAAACAGTTTTAACTTCCCTCCTCTTCATGGTAGGTTTCTGGTGCTGCAAGAAATTCAAAATTATATGTATCACGAACCCTCATGCTGAGTCCATACACAGACAATTGTATAGACATAAAGCTGTGAATTTTAACATTTAATGACAGTAAGATAAAAGAGATAGCTTTAGACATCTCTACTATAAATATACTGCTAGGGCACATGCAGTTATATATCCCCTAGTGCATATGCAGTTATATATCCCTTGAGGTTTAGTTTAGTTCTATAAAGAGGAAAAACTGCAGGCAAACTTTTGTTAGGTTACAGGGCCAGGAAAAATCATTTTGGAAAATTGGTAAATATCATTTATCTGTTTAACCCAAACTCTAAATAGTGAAGCAACTGAAAATGGATGTGACTGGAAAGATAAAGCAGGAGGAAGGAAATACTATTTTTACCCACTGCATATTAGAGAGAGGCCAAATATGGGTGGGTTTTAATGTAAGTTAATCAGTTCAAGAAGTGTATTTGCAAAAATTTATAAGATCCATGGAAAGGTGTTCATCTGGGAAAATTAGTGGACAAAAACATTCAAGAACAACATAGATTCAAAGCTCTGTAAGTAGACTGCTGTGATTTGACACTTCATTTATAAGTAGGTATATGCCAATTATCAAGTATAGTGATCTTCTCAGTGCCAAAGTCTCTTTATCAGTGATAAGAGAAAAATATTGTACTTATTTAATTGTGCTATATTGAAGATACATATGTCGATACACATGGAATAGTTATAGAAGTACCTAGCACTTAGTAAGTAATCAATAAAATTATAAGTTACAATTTTCATGACCATAATGATCATGAGCATCATTAGATTATTATAAAAACAATGAAGGTGATGTACACCAATCACATTATCATGATATAAAATTATACTAAGTAAGATAACATGAGATCAACAGAACAGCACAAAAGCAACATTATTCAAATATTTGGTAAAGCTGCATAGGGTGAGTAGGAATTGATTTAATCAATGATAGACTTCACAAAACTAAATGTAAGTAAATGAAACAACTTCAGATTTCTACTTCGCAAAGTATACCAAAATAAATAGCAGATAATTCAGAGATATATGTAATAAAAGAAAACAAAGCCTATACTTGAAGGAATACTCAGTTACTTACTTACTTCCATTTGATTCTGATTCCATCTGTTTTTTTTGTGTGTGTGTGTGTTGTTGTTGTTGTTGCTATTATTGTTTTTGCTGTTGTTGTTGATTTTAGACAGGGTCACATTATGCAGTTCAAATTGGTCTTAAGCTCATTAAGTAGCCATGGCAGCTCATGAACTCATGAGTATCCTATTACCTCAGCCTCGCAAGTGCTAGAATTAAAGTCATACACCATTCACAGCCATGCAATTGTTTCTTCACTTTTACCTTTTTAAATCATCTTTTTGTTCTCCTGAGATATTCTCTACTACTATTACCTTGAATCCCAGAAACAATTGGCTTGACTGTTAAACACAAGACCAAGATTACATTCATGGCTACAATGAACTTCTTGGTGTTAACAAAGCTCTGTCTCATTATTCTTAAGGCAATGACTCAAGGCTGTATAGGGACAGGGGCCACGGGATAGAGTCAATCAATCTAAGTACTTAGCAATACTAATTCGACTTTTGAGAAATAAAATTCTCAAATTTTGCCGTTGTTATTTTTTTCTTACTTAACCTTAGCTAAGATTGTTGTAAGTACTTCTGTGGGTTGTTTATTATTTGTTTGTTTGTTTTGAGAAAGGAATCAGGCTGTCCTTGAACTCACTATGTACTCCAGGCCAGCCTCAAACTTGTGGCAATCTTCTTACTTCAGCGTAGCAAATTCTGGGATTACAGGTGTGTACCACCACACTAGTATTTTCCTTCCACTTAGTTTTAAGAACTACAAGGTTGGCATTCCCCAGGAATAACTTAAAAATGTACATAAAAGGATCTACAGACGCAAAACGTTATACTCATTGTTTTTTCTTTATTTAAATTTATTGAAGTACACATATCAATGGGACAGTTTTAAAACAACTTAATAAGATAGATTCAATAAATTAATACATTGCAAACTGCTTTCATAATGTTTTGGTATCATACAAGGTGCAAACATGATATAATATTTACAGACATTATTAAAGCAGATGTGTCTTATCAGTGAATTAAGAGAGGGTAAGTATTTACTTATCTTACTTTTTATACCCAAATTATATCACAGATTCAAAAATTAGTACTGTCTACCTTGATATTATCCTAGTGGTTGTCCATAGTATTAGAAGCTGACATAATATCTTGTCCAACCACTATTAATGCAAATCTTGCTTCTCATAGAATTATGCAGAAGCACGGCATATTTATCCTGACAGTACTGTTTATACACACACATCATGACTTCTCTTTGTATCTCCCCCTTTTTGTCTAGGCCTGTTAAAGATGGGCACTCCCTTGTCGTTAAAGAAATTTAGGTGCTTGAACTCGGCGACACAATCCAACACAGTGCAGCATTCCACAATAACAGTGAGTTATGTGAAGAAGTAGTTCACTATAGCCATTTAAACCTCAACTTATTATTATGGCCCCATGTTATATACCTCATATTTTTACTTTGCTGCTGGATGGTTAACACCGAGGGAGATCAAGACCTATATACCAAAAGATGTAGCTTTTGTTTCTGATGAGGTCAGTGAAGTCCACTCAGGGTTCATCCTGTTAACCTGTACAATAATCTGTAGATCTTAGTCTGTGTAATCTATGCAGATGAGTCACGCTTGACAAGTTTGCTCTCTATGAAAGCCTGAGAGAAAGTTTTCTCTCCATGAGACTCCTAGGCACACTATACATCATTAATCTCTTTCCTCTGTGCCCCCATAATCTCCTTGATCAGAAAATTGGGGCACAACTGAGTTTCATGATGTTACAGTACAGGTTATCCTATGCCCTGAGGCTTTGCGGAGCTTGAAAGGCAAGGTCCAAAATGTGGTCTGGCCTTGCGGCTCATCTATGTCTCCGATTTTAATCTGTGCATTTACGTTGTTAACAATCCACAAGAAAGGCAGATTAGTATGCTGCATGATAGCCATTAAGAATGCCCTATCTGACTCAATTTTCTTTAGGTGTTGTTGTACATTTCCAATTGTATTTCTTCCTTTGACTTCTTTTTTCTTCTTTTTTGATATATTTTTTTTTAATTTTGTTTAATTGAAGTACAAATATCAATGAGACAGTTTTAAGATAGCTTGACAAGATGGATT
Source organism: Ctenomys sociabilis (assembly GCA_004027165.1). Classification (NCBI taxonomy): domain Eukaryota; kingdom Metazoa; phylum Chordata; class Mammalia; order Rodentia; family Ctenomyidae; genus Ctenomys; species Ctenomys sociabilis. The sequence goes on from PVKA01034289.1 coordinate 22,486, forward strand.
TGATAAATTGATACATTGCAAACTGTTTTCATAATGGTTTGGTATCATATAATGTGCATACATTATATTATACTTAAAGACATTATTATACCATACGTCTCTTATCATTAAATAGAGTGTAGCTGTTTGCGTATCTTATTTTTTATACCTGGATTATATCAAAGATTCAATAATTAATACTTTCTATCTTGTTATTTTCCTAGTGGTTGTCTATAGTACTAGAAGCAAACATAATATCTTGTCCAATCACTATTAGTGCAAATCTTGCCTCTCATAGGATTAGGTAGAAGCACAGTATTACCTATCCCAACTGTACTGTCTATACACACGCATCAGGATTTTTTCTTTCTATGCCTCTTCCTTTGTCCAAACCTATCAAACATGGGCACTCCATTGTCATTCAACTAACTTAGGTTCTTGAACTCAACAACACAATCCAACACAGTGCAGCATTCTACAACAATCGTGAGTTATTTGAAGAAGTTTTCGACCATAGCCAATTACAGCTCAGCTTAATAATATAGCCCCACGAAGTATACTTCATTTTTATACTTTTCTGCTGGATGGTTAAGACCTAAATAGAGCAAGACTTATATAGCAACACATGTACTTTATGTTTCTTATGTGGTCAGTGAAGTCCACTCAGAGTTTATCTTGTAGTCCTGTACATTATTGTGTAGTTCCTTTGTCTGTGTCATCCATGTGGATGAGTCACAGCCAATGCTTGACCAGTTTGATCTCTGTGAGAGCTTGAGAGAAAGTTTTCTCTCCATGTGACTCTCCCCAGGCACACTATAGAATATTAATCTCTTTCCTCTATGGCTACATAATCTCATTGTTCAGAAAATTTGGAGCTCAACTGAGTTTCAGGATGTTGCAGAACAGGTTCTCTTATGTCCTGATTCTTGGCTGACCGTGAAAGGCTAGGGCCAAAATGTTGGCGGGCCTTGTGGCTCTTCTATTTCTCCAACTCTGAATTATGAACGTAGGTTGTTAACCATATAGATGAAAAGCTGATTAGTATCCTGCAGCATATGCCATTCACTTTGCCTTCTCTGACTCAACTGATTTTATTTGTTGTTGTACGTTTCGTTTTGTATTTCTGCTTTTTGCTT
>PVKA01034290.1:0-10848 GCA_004027165.1 Ctenomys sociabilis
TTGTAGAAAGAAAAAATCAGGATGTGTGTGTATAGACAGTACAGTTGAGACAGATAACGCTGTGCTTCTACATAATTCTATGAGAGGCAAGATCTGCACTAATGGTGGTTGGACAGGATATTATGTCGGCTTTTAGTGCTATGGTCATCCACTAGGTAAATAATTATTGAATCTTTGATATAATTCAGCTATAAAAAAAAACCTGTAAATATAATTTCGTGTATGTTCCTTGTACAATACCAAAACGTTATGAAAACAGTTTGCAATGTATTAATTCATCGACTCTGTATGGTTAAGGTGTTTTGAAACTGTCTGATTGACATTTGTATTTCAATAAAATAAAAATAAATGAAAAAAAATAATAAAAAAGAATAAAATAATGAAGTATAGATAGCATGACAAAATTTAACAGAGTATTTTGAACAATTGATGCTAAACAGGAGAAATAAATATTGAGTTCTCTTTCTAAACACTTTAAAGGAAAGAAGTGTGCGTTACTGAGAAAAAAGATGTTCAGTTATCCAAAAAATGTGAAGATAAGGAAATACTGATTAAATAACTATTCCTGGATAAGTTATTTTCTTGTAACATACAAGGGTGGTATGACACCAAATAAAGGAAGCAGTTGTAATTAGCTTTGCCTTGTGTAAGCTTCCCTGGAAACAGAGCCTAAGATATCTGTGCAAGTGAGTCACTAAGGAAACATTTTTAGAGAAACAGTGAAGGAACGAAAAGAAGCAAAACAGAAGAAAGTCCATCATATTCTGAGCACAGTGAATTTCCATCCTCACACTAGATTTGATAGAAAATAATAAAACTGAAACACCAAATTTCTCTTATTCTAGAGAGGGAGGTGGGCTTTGGCATTCATGTATTTCTTAAGTGTCTAGCTTAGAGAAATCCAAACAAGGTATTAACTCCACCAAAATAATCATATAAGTGGAAGGTGGTTCAATTATAGGGCACTATCTACATGTATGAAATTATTCATGATTGAGTTCAGTGATTAAATATGTTTTTAGGCTGTGAAGCCAAATTGGAGCTAGGTCACTGGCAGTGGGAGTGGGAGTAGTATTTTTGGCGCTGGTTTCTCTTTTTTTCTCTGCTTCCTCCTTTCTGAGAGATGAGCAGCTCCCCTGTGCACAAGCTCTTCCCTAATCCTGTTTGCACAGTACACGGTAAAGCACCTATCTTGAGCAGGAAACTGTACCAATAAAAGTTATTTTCTCATAAGTTATAGTTTTGTGATCAGACAAAGAAACAAGCAAACAAACTGCCCCCATTGGCAATTGGCTAGGATACATGTATACTGCTCCATAGCTGAAAATTAGGCTTCATTATACAGATGTCATCAGACTTTACCAATGTCAGCAGACTAAATAATCTGGTAGAGAAAACTTCAATTCACTCCAATATTCAAACTCTAGCGATGATACTTCTGGCTGTCCTTAGCCAGATCTACAACAGGAGTCAGGTGCAAAAAGCAAATTGAAATAATTTCAGTTTCAGCAGAGAGAAAGTTTTTATTAAGAAGGGGCATAAAACAACATGTTTACTGGAAAGATTAGCACTAGAAAAAAGCCAAATACTTTGCATAAAGGGAATAGAAGAGAAAGCAAGAATCACATGCTGCCCTTTACAAACTTCAGAGTGAAAAACTGCAAATCTTTGAACTGCAGCATTCGTGGATCTTCCACTTGGAAAGGGACGCCTACACAATAGGTTTTAAGGACTTCACTTTTAGAGATCTTCACGTGCACTCAGAGGCCTCTACAGCATGCCACTAACAGTTTGGTCTACTGCTCAAGCTTTCAGTAGATCTTACATCACCCATGCAGCTCTAGTTTTGTAAGCATGCAAAATATAAGAGTTGTGATGTTAGGAAGGCTTTCACCCATATGTTAACAGAAGACATAAGAGTCAGGAGATGTGTTTTAGAGAAAATAGTGGATGTATTTGTAAGGGTGGACTCAAAAGTGAGATGGGAACCTAAGAATTTAGAGGTGCTAGAGTGGAAAGTCTGCTGAAGAAAGTTTCAGGCATTGGGCAGGGCCACCCTGACAGAGGACATGAGGGTACAACCTACAATCCAGTAGGGTCAAAGTCACCTCAGTGTTTTGTGCTCCCTCCTGGTCACAAGTTTCCCTGAAGGATGGACATGGAACTACAGGATATAATGTTAGTCGTGTAGGTTTCCATTTGAGTTTGTTTGATTATTTTTTTATCCACTTATTACAGGATCTACAGGGTCCCACTATATGGATTGGACTCATAGAAATTCTCCTGCTTTCAGGGTCCCAAACATTAGGATTACAGGCGTGCACCACCATGCCAAGTCTCAATGGCCATTTCAGCACTCCCCGTGTCAGGGCCAGCATGGCTCACTGGGAATCAAGCCCTCGCTACTGCACTCTGCCTAAGCAGGTGCTTTAGCCCTCTGAAATATCTGGCTCATCTTTGGTGTAGTAATGTTTTGCCTATGCCATTGCATACTAAAATTTGTAGCTTTTTAAAAAAATTTAGTCAGTTGACAGCAAAGATTTTGCTTTGCATCTCAGAGGAGAATTTGGATTTGGACTTTTCAGTAGTGCTAAAACTCTTAAGGTTTTGGCAACCTTATAGATGCCAAAGCTTATGTTTTCATAATGAGATGGATATGACTATTTGATAGATAAAGGGAAGGATATTATAGTTTGCATCTGCAATGTACCTCTGAATCCTTATTTGTCTGGAAGATGAAGGATCATGTTACACTCTACTTTTCAGAGTTTCACTCACTGATGAGTACAATAGTTGAACAGGCACTTAAGCAAGTGGAGCACTGTGGGGAGGATCTGGGAAGGTGCACGCTTTCTGGATTCCCCATTCTCATAGGCTTCTTGGTGCCCCAGGCGGAAGAGCTTTTCCTTTATCATGCCTCTCAGCAGTGCTGCTGTACCTGAGACAGCTGACCATAAGCCAAAATGAATCTCTGCTGTATAAATTGTAGAGGTTGAAACTTTCATACCAGTGATTAAAATGGTGATGAAACAGACCTAAAAACCACTTCCAGCCACTGTGGAACCACAAAAGAGAGAAGTATACGTAAGCTGAGAGCATCTTTTGTGGAAAGCTGAAAGTGACAACTACAACTTTGATTAGCAGTAGTCTCACATTTTCTGTTTTATATATATATTCAAGGGAGAGTCATATAAAAATTGAATACAATGAGGTTTATGACTTTTTCTAGCTCAAATAAGTATATTATTTAATTTATTGGTTTATATGTTTGAAGAATTTAAGACATGTACAAAGAGAAATAAACATGTCAATATATATATATATATCTATATCTTTGTATCTATATCTGTATCTGTATCTGTATCTATATCTATATATCTATATATGTAAGTATACATCCAAACATGCATATAATTAAAACACACACACAAACATACACACACACATACATACACACACACACACACACACACACACACACATATATATATATATATATATATATAGTTAAAAATATAAATGGTAGACAATTTCATTAAACAAAATACAAAATAACAGGAATTCATCCATGGTTGTTATATTATATAATGTTGACTTCCAATTAATTGCTTAGATTACCAGATATAAGCATGCAAATTGGTAAAAAAATTACAGGAAATTAAATGTAAAAAATTAAGCATTAAAATAAATCAGAAATCAGCAGGATAATGATCCAAGCTATCCTGTATATATATATAAGTATCTTTTTTTCTCATCCTTCTTTCATTTTTTTTTCTTTTTCTCATCCTGGATCCTCCTTCTCTTTAAACAGACAATTTCACTTTCATAATATCTACAGTATCTTTCAGATTTTATTTACATTAGGTTCCAACGGTGCTGAGGCAATATATGCAATTATGCACATTTTAAATGAAGAGCTTTCAATTAGGAGACAGATTCTCATAGGCTTGAATTCTTACACGCTAACTTTCAACAAAAGCATATTTATTATATGATTTAAAATTATTTTTTTGGTAGGAAGTCAAGTTCTAATTGTAAGGATTGAAGGTAGTCAGGTGGCCTTGCAGGTCAGATGGCCTTGCAATTGCATTTAGAATTCTTAAAGTATTTGGATAGGTAATGCTAATAATTATGCCTGAGATTTTCTCTTAGCACTTCTTCACAGGTAGCCAACTACCCATAATCTTCTGGGCTTTACTTTTCTGACATCTTCAATTCATCTCACTAGTTTCCATTCAATTCTAACCTATCAGGTAAAATAAAATTCTCTATCCTTGAAATAACTTTGAATAATTGTGTTCCTACTCACCAATCTGATATTTGAAGTATAATCCTAATTGGATATCATTTCAAGAAAAGACGGAATTAACATAAAAGTAGTCCTAGTACAGTGAGAATGGCCATAATTTGAGAAGCGGCAAGTGGAATATAACACAAATTTCATTCATCATCAAGTATTTATATGTGCAAGAATATTACACATCCACTTGATGCACATCTTTATGTGCAAATGAATATTCACCATAAACGTATCTGGCAGTACCACTGCCAAAAGTAATCAGTATCACTGATGACTTCAGTAGGAATTTGGGTAACTTTAGAATTGTCTTTGTGGAACAGAGAAAGAAAGGACCAAAATATTGTGGATAACTAAAAATTAAATGAAGACAGAGAACTGAGGAGTGTACATAAAGCTGTGCATAAACATATTTGCACATGTTGAAAAGAGAAAACCTATTGGAATTGGCAAATTGAAATGTGAAAACCTCACTGGATCAGAAACTTTGTGACTCCACGGAATGAAAACTGACATGAAACCAAATAAATGTTCTAAAACTAGAACTTGATGTACAAATAAAGATTCTATTAAAGAAAAAACCAGATTGGTACACAATAATGAATTAAAGATTATCATTTCATATTTTAGACTAATGACAGTATGGATAAAGTTTTGTGCTCAAAGTAATTTAATGATTAGAGAGAAAAATAAATATCTTTAGAAGGCAAATTTAGAATAATACAAGCATGGAACATCATTCAGCAATAAAATACTCCTACTGATGATATCCCATAACCAGGTGAACTAAAATTAGTAATTTTATTACAAACTAATAAAAGTAGTTTTATTATAACACTTAGTAATATAAGTGTTATAACATTATTGATGTACGATTCCCTTAACATGAGAAACTTGAAATGGTGCAGTAATAAAATAAGAAACAGAACAATTGCTATCTGGTATGGAGGGTTGGCTTAAAATATGAGAAGACTAGACAGAACATGGATCTGGTCAAAATATGTGAAAAGGAAGGCTCTGTGTGTTAATTAAAATAATATATGCATATAACAGTGTGAGTGTCCTACACTCACAAATTTATGAATTTATGAATCTACAAAGATTCATAAATTTGCACCAGGGTAAGAAATGTAAAGAATACAAGACTTAATGTTCTAATATTCTTGGGTATGTACCTGAATCTTCATTTTTCTCAAAACTAAATAATGAAATATTTAGAATTAGTTGCTTGAATTTTGCCCAAATTAATTGAAAAATGTTAGCAAAAAATGATATAGGATTAATTGAAAAAATTGCTTCAATACAGACAAGTGATCCAGCTTTGAAAGATTAATGTAACTGAGCAAACTGAGTATCATTGGTGGCTGATGAAAAGCGATAGCTCTCGAAGGCCACGTGTCGGCTAGAAGCATAATGACCACTTGGTATTACTCTCGGATTAAGAATATTTATATAGAGTAAGGAATATATTTTATGTATGTGGATTTCAAGGTAATCTACACTATGTTAAGAGAAATAAAGGTCTCTAAGGAAATGATTATTAAAACTCAATGAAGAAACAAAGAAATGACTGAAAGATAGGGAGATAAACATATCACAGTACGCAAATTTGCCAAGCGAATCGTTAACCTGAGGTGCACTTGAAAGTGTGCATAAGATGTGTGAATGCAAAAAGTCCGCAGGGTGCTGCCTGTGTTAGACTCTGTCGTTGCTTCTTCCACACGGTCTGATTACCTCAGTCCGAGTCCCCATGGAAATTTCCATCTTCTACCAAACTGGCAATGATGAAGAAAAAAGACTGATTGAAACAAGTGAGAATTATAATAGAAGCAGTGTTATAATCAGAGATTACTAAATGGTTTCTTACGATGTAAAATGAGTCATCAAAATGCAAGGAAATTATAGGATTGATATGTAGATTATGGGGCCATCTGCTGAGAGTATGGATTTATTTTCTTTATCATAGATGCATATGCTGCATGAAATCTGTCTGTGCAGTACACATGAATGTTTATGTGACTGCACATACAGCACAAAATGAAAGCTATCTTTAAGCTTAAAAACAAAAGATTCGTTACCTTGCTTCATAATATGATAATGCATTTCATTGATTTTTAGTAAGTAAAATAGACAACATAGACTGAGAATTTGATGAAAAGAGTTCAATAGTATTGAAAGAACGAACATTTCAATAATGGCCATACTAAATTTACATTCATATTATGTAAAGAATTGTATAGCTGTGTTGAAGTTTATAGGCATTAGATACAGATTTGTATGTAGTTGAAATGTCATGTAAATAGCAGAATTTTTTTCAACTTTGGAGATTAAGCTGTGCCTTATGATGATATAATGGAACTGTAAGATTTAACTGTAAAAAGTCAGAAAATACAGCTTTTTTAATCATAGATATGACAGCTGCTCTTACCACATGTAAATACTTAACGATGCCCCTCTGTGGTTCCAAGGAGGGGACATAGATGCTTCCTCCTTGTGTTTGAATTTGAAAGCTGAACATGATCTCCGTGGAGCCTGACAGTAACTCTTGCCACAAAAAGTAATACAATATGCTATTTTTGGCACAGAAGCTTAATCCTTATCTAAGGAGTCCTACGTGGCCTGAAATTGCTAATTGTTTCTTACCATTGTCATTATTTGTGCTTGGAAATTCCATTAATCTTGAAAAATTCAACTATTATGTCGACAATTCTGGAAGGAGTTTTCCTGTGTTCAAATTAGTCTATAAATTTATAGTATACTTCTTTTACTTATACCACTTATGTGGTAATATTGTTGATACACACATTTCATTTCTAAAGGGCTAAGTGCAAACCAGTTTTTTTCTGATTATAGTGGTAAACTACCTACGGCCATAGTGCTTTTTTATCATTAAACTATCTGCAAATAATTACGTAATTAAAGTAGTACACATGCTTATTTCAAAGATAATATAGTCACCTTTGTTAATGATAATAAATAGCTACCCTACTCCATATTGAATGATAACGCAATTATTGGGTACACAATGCATTGATAAAGAAGACTATGAATGAGTTCAAATAACTTATATAAGTGTATTGATCAATTACTTATAATTTTTATAGAAAATCTCAACATATGACATGTAAAATATCTATTTTAAACAATGTCTGTGTTCACTTTAGTACAAAGTTTGTAAATCTATCTCTTAATTTTCATGTAGTAAATTATAAACATTAAATCAACATTATAAAGTTTTTAATTGATACACATTGTGTAAATTTGTAAGGACATTTTCATTGAAATTATGGTGCTGTTAACATACTAACTATAAAATTAAATGAAATGAACTATACATTCATAATGCTAATAAACACATTCCAAATTGATCATATCTTCTCTATCATAATATTATGCAAAGAGGATTGCATTAATATCATAACTTATGAGTGTATATTATTTCTATTACATAATATGTCCTGGGATATGATAAAAATCTACTTGATGAAATAATTAAAATATGACATAAATATGTTCCAAAATTCTTGAAAAAATGTGGAATGTACAAGAGATATTTGATAATTATTACCTATCATTTTGTCATGTTTCTCTTTTTAAAAATTTTTATCTTTTGGAACATATATTAGCAATTTAGTTGCTGTTTGTCACATGCCATTTCATTTTATGTACTATTTTTATAAATGAAATTTCCAAGACAATCTCTGTTATTTTAAGTTTTTTTGACTATATAATAAGGAAACCATTAAACAATGTAAACTATACTAATGACCTTAAATGGATAGTGGTTTGAAAGGTGTATGTCCCATATCTGCAACAGAATTTAGAAATAGCATATCATCTGCCTTAGATGATAACATTATTGAGAATCCATGGGAGAAACATGTTCAAAAATCTTACTGCATAATCTATATGAAACCATTGGTAGAATTTCTAATGCATGTTTTAAAAAATAATGAATAATAAGCCTTATTGCTATTGAAATTATTTAAAATATTAAAAAGCTTTTATGCAGCACTAAAACACTATTAAACTATTTTAATTACTCCAATGTAGACATAAATGTATATTCACAATATCACAATTTACTAGGTACACATTATTGCCATAGTTACACAAAATAACAAATTACTCAGTAGTTAAAAAGAACAACTCCAATAAAGGTTGTTTGTGTTCAATCTTATGCCTATGGATAAATTAATTAATCTCTATGCCTTCAATTTTCATCCATACAAAATGAGGTCTGTAATTATACCTCAATTTGTTAGGGCTTGGGATTACCTCTGAGGGTAATTTTATGTATAAATATTTCAGGAATGGTTTTTAACTCATGTATTATTCCTCAAGATTTGACTGGTCTTTGTCATTGAAAAAATTCCCCCACACATGAGGAAATTTGAAGTAAAAATATGTGTTACTCCTTCTTAAACCTAAGGTATCTCCTCGATCACTGTAATTTTAGAGAATAGACATTGAAACAGAAAAAGCATGTGCTGCTGTGTTCACTACAAATGGATGACATAGGAGATTTTGCAGAATAACTCTGAGCAGATGAGGTCCCAGCAAGTATATATAAATTCCCTTCAGCGTTTCTGTCGTCAGTGTGAAGCCCGCTTAAGTGCACAATTTCATGGTCGAATAATCATTGTCCTTGGCTGAATTTATTTTCAATGATGGTAAAAAGATCATTGGTTTTCCAGTTCCTGCTCAGGAGTCATAAATCTACACGGAAAGTACCAACTCCATTGAGGTCTTAAACTTTAGATGACATATATATCTTAAAGACAAGAGTGGGGTAATCCTAAATTCATCAGTAGTACAAAAATGAACTTGAAGATTGGTTTTTCTCAGTAGCTAAGGACTAATCATCCAAATAATCACATTTTAAATAAGTAACTTATTTAGAGTCTGAATATCATAAAATAAACTTTATGAAGTAAAAGCAGTTTATTTTCTGCAAATACATAAAAGTTGTTACCCCCAGTCAAGACTGCCTGTAATTAATACTCTTACCAGTTCAAGAGGCTGAGGCATGAGGATCACACATTAAAGTTTGGCCTAGGGAAGTTTGACACCTTAGTAAATCTCTGAGCTGAAACAAAATGGGGACTGGCCAGACTGCTCAATGGCCCTGCCCCCAGGGTGTGTTGAGATGGCCATTGAGATTGGGCCTGAGGGCCCATTCCTATAATCCCACCTCTTGGGAGGCTGAAAACAGGAGAATCACTACAAGTCCAATCTACATAGTGAGACCCTATAGACCCTGTTCTAAATACATTAAAAAAATACAAGATGTGGTTTTGCAGTTCAGTGAATACTGTTTGTATTTAATTTCAGTTATTTCATATAAACACACACACACACATAAATGCACACCTGCACATCTTCAGATGTGGATAGGAATTTTTTCATAAAACAACACTTTTTGTTGTTTCTAAAGTCAACATTTTTATAAGACATTGACATTTTCAGGCCTTTGTTCTTTTTTTGTTTGTTTGTTTTGGCAGAACCAGGAATTGAACTCAGTCCATAAGCTTGCCAGGGAAGCGCTTATGTGACAACCAGTGCTGAATCTTGTAATTTTGTTTAATGAATTTCTGTACCATTTCTAATGCTTTTAAAATATATTTATTATCTTTAATAATATATTTAGTCTAAATTCCTTTATATTCATGGTAATGTAGTAATTTTGGAAACATAAGGAATATTGCAGAAAAATCAAGAAGATATTGCCAAGAAGATGAACATTCATGTTGAGAATCAAACTTAAAGATGAGAGAGAAATGTAATTAAGCCAAATAAAATTCCTCTCAGTGGCTCAGTGGACTACAGACCTAAGAAGCAATTAATTAGGAAGGGGCTTCAAACAAAAGCTCAACAGAAGCAACTCTGAGCTCACGCTTTAAAATCCAGCCAAATAGGTGTTTATTCTGGTCCAATAGCCAAGCTGATAGCTGGCCAGTCTGCAGTGCACTTACAAGTTTGCCATGTCATGAATTTTTCTAGATTTCCAAAGTTATTGAATGATAACTCCTTTCTCTTAGAGATCCTAATTTTTAGAGGTTTGATTTCTCCAGCTTAAGTGAACCATGCAAGTTTGTTTCAAAGATTATAGAGTTTTATTTGCCCTTTGAGCACTAACCCATAGTTTTGGAAATAGTTTCACCCCAATAGCTATTCTCCCATAATTGGATTGTCGGGAAATCAAGGCACAGTAATGAGGCACAGTGCTGCTCTGTGGTGTGTGATTGACTTTATTGCTTTTCCCCCCCTTTTTGCTCTTTAAAATAAAAAAAGATATTTTAACATCAAAGCATAAATTATTTTTAGCACATCTAACAAAAACAATTAAAACAATCAAGTACTGAGAACCAACTGAATGGGAAAGGATTGTATAGTGGATAGCAAACCAAGGGGAAAGTGTTTAGCCAAAAGAATGCATGGGCATGAAAAAGACAAGTGATCACCTGCTGTTTGATTATTCCACTTCCTGGGCCAAATCAGCGACCTGCCTAAATCATTTATTTATTTATTTATTTATTTATTTATTTATC
>PVKA01034290.1:10948-23699 GCA_004027165.1 Ctenomys sociabilis
TTTTTTTTTTTTTTTTTTTTTTTTTTTTTTTTTTTTTTTTTTTTTTTTTTTTTTTTTTTTTTTTTTTTTTTTTTTTTTTTTTTTTTTTTTTTTTTTTTTTTTTTTTTTTTTTTTTTTTTTTTTTGTACTGGGAATTGAACTCACAACTGTGTCACTGAGCTATAATACCAGCCCCAATTTGTATTATTCTTTTAAAGAGAATACAAAAACTAGGAAAAAAATTAAAAACTGTACACAGTTTCTCTAGACAAAATGATAGTAATTTCTAGTTTACCTGGCAGAAAAATGAGGCAGGATCTCCGCGAATGTGAAGATGGCACCTTCGGTCAGGGCCTGCCCCCTTCTATGTACATTCTTAAAATTATATTTCTAAAATGCTCAGTTATAAATTTACGTTAATCCTCTGGCTATACAACATGCAACTTTATTCTGTCAATGACTCACGAAGGTCTTGTGGCCATTGACTGAAGATGTTATCCTTTTGGAATTTTATTCATGGGAATTTCACAATTTCCCCAAATTTAACTGATACTGTATGTTCAAAATCATTCATCTAGTATATACTTTGTTTTTCTTATGAAAAAGGTGCACACTGAACCTGCAGGCTAGCCACTTCTGTGCTTGGGAGCTCTCGCTCTGCTACACAGAACTTTTCTGAGAATTCTTTTGCACAATTTATAATTTGATTTCCTAAAAAGATTAAATAAAAGTGAAATGATGTCTTAATTTATGAGCAATTCTATCAAATTCTTGAATCTAAGGACAGTTTCCTAGGAAGCTGTAGGCTATGGCTGGTCAATCAGAAGTAAAAATGGTTGGTAAGTGGATCAGAAAGGTAATGCTGGGAGAGCAAGACTGGACCACCCATGGACATGATGTCTATTCTAGTTCTTAGAAGCCTGTGTTGTCAGACCATTGAGCTGGTGGGTATGTAAGTAGTAACCACAGTATCCATGCAATGGCTGAGGAGTTAGAAAACATCACAAAATGAATTGCATATAAATTACCACAATGATTCTAATAATGTAACTATACTTAATGCAAGCATGCTTTAATTAAGAATATACCCTCTGAGTAATTTCATTACATAATCTGTAAGTAATATTATTTTTAGAGTCCTAAAAGTTTGTGTATCTCTATATAGAATAAAAAATATTAATAAAGCATTAGAAATGATACAAAATTTCATGAAGCAAAGTAATAGGAACTTATAAAATATTCTGTCTCAAGACTTTCCCAAGACTGCTGTTGCCATGTCAGACTGCTGAACAAGGAGGCACAACACAGTGATTATTGTAGATTATTTGTTTTCCATTCAGAGGTTTAAGTCTCCAAAATTATAAGGCCAACTTCAGAATGTAGTGAGCCTAAAATTGGCTCATTATGTTGAGAAAATTTTAGTTACAAGCTTTCCTTTGTATTATATTTCATGTTGGTGTGTTTGATAATTACGTAAGTTGTAATTTTTTTGGTATTGAAGATCAAACTCATTACCTTGAGTTTGCCAGGCGGGCACTTATGCCCCAGCCCTAGATGACAAATTTATGTATTTTAGGACTAGTTAATGTGCTTCTTCGTTTTCATATTTCTGCTATTACAGTTATTGTTCTGTGACTTTAATATATCAATATTATCTGAAAATATTGATATGATATACAAGCTTTTCTAGGCATTATTAGAATCTCATTACATCCAGTAAAATAATCTAGTGGTTGTAACAAAGGAAGAATTAATTGTATGTAGTTTAAGCATCAACTTGTACATTTGCGTCATTGGAGTACTTTCCTAAATGTCCCGAAACAGTTGCACAGTTGTGACGGGGTAGAAAATATTAGTCGGTTTGTGTATTTGGTGCTGAGTGGCAATCAGAGATGAGTGGTTACTTTATTTACTCTTTTGTTCTTTTATGGAGATAGGATTATCTTATGTTGTTAAATTTTCAAAACATCTAGAACTACATGAATTTCACTTATTACCTGTGGTTACAAAAAAAGGCGCATCAGATGCAAGTGACTCTCATAGTTAAAAAGTATTTAATAAAAGAATAGAATGTGGGAATCCATTTCTGACTTGTTTTAATTACTCCTTGTATCTAGGATTAAATTGTAATATATGTTCCTCTGCTTATATGTTTTATTCCCCCTTTTCTATTTCTAAGGGGAAAAAAAAAACTCTCACTCATAAATACCTCTTATAAACATCCACAATCTTAGCATTTTAAATTAAAAAAAAACCAAACAAATGATTACTTTACTAAATATGTATTTTTTTTGACTGAGCCAGGAATTGAACTCAGGCCCTTGCACTTGCACTTGCCAGGGAAGCACTTATTCCACTGAGCCATCTCCCCAGCCCCCAGAGCCTACTCCGTGACCCTCTGTACATTTTTTTAAATCATTATAATACTCTTAGATACAATAGATTTTCAAGAGTTTTATCAAGGACTTTTCTTGATGAAGTTGCATTTTTAGAACTGTATGTTTTACTTAAATTGATTGGAAGATTGGTGAGAAACATTTTATTTCTATGTAAACCTACACAGTTATTATATTCTATTGCTTTGTTCTTAAGTTTATTAATCATATATAATTTATTCTTATTAACATTTATTATCCTATTATAGAATTAGGCTATAATAAGGAAATACATAAATACTGTATAACTAGCTTACTACTGGGAAATAACAATTATGGGCTGGGGAGATAGCGCAGTAGAGTAAGCACTTGCCTGGCAAGCACAAGGGCCTGAGTTCAATCCCCGGTTCTGCAAAACAAACAAAACAAAACATCAACTACGATAATCATTCTTTAGAAAAATGATAAATGTTTAAATTTCTCAGAACTTCGGAAGAAACTAATCAAACAGTTTAAACAGAAAACTTTACAGGTATATGCCATATTAATACATACAATTATCTCTGTACACATTTGCTGTGGGGAATATTTGTGTTACACATGATTTGTTATTAAAACTTTCCCAAAAAGATGCTCCCTAAGACTATTCTACTACCATTGCAAAAGTTCACCAAATATGTAAAAATACACTTTGTTCTATATCTCCATTTATTTACTTATTTGGAAATTATAGAATACATTGATTTGTAATTTTTTTAACATAAACAGCTAGCACATGTATGATATTTTGTGGTCACTGCCACAAGGGATGTAATAATAGTAATGACTCATATAAGCTCAAATTATTATAGCAGTACAGGTAAACACTGCCCAGTTTTATATAAAATAGAGGGTGAAGTGTGAAGAATATAAGCTATTTGTGAAGTCTAGCAATATAATTATAAAAGCTTTGCACCTTTTAAAGTATAATTTAATGGAAATAGTTTACTTTTTTATAAAAGACTTAGGGAAATATTCATACTGCATTTCTTGGGATTGTCAGTCTGAATTTTGAATCTAAAGAAAATTGAAAGAAGAAATTGTCTATTCTAAATTATGGAAATGTTCCTCCTAAGAAATGAAGGAAAATTATAATAAAGTTGCATTTTTTGAGTATAATTTCCTAGAAGTTATGACGTAAGACATATACTTTTTGCAACAACTTAAGAAGTGTCCCTCAAACATTCATTTAATTGAGCCTGCTCCCAGCTTCTGGGAGTTGCTTGGGTTTTGAGAGCTGAGGCAGGACCCAGGTTTCTTGGGGGCACACGTCTGTGGCAATGGTGTGACCCAGGGCTCTTCTTGTCTCTTTCATTTCTTAGCACTTGGCATAAATTTATCATTTAATATCTTTAGTACTTCAGTGAATAAACACTGGTTTCTTCCCATTGTTTAATTTGCCATTTCAGAATAATAAATCATGTGGAATTTGTTTCATTTATTTTATTTTGTCTTTTTTGTGGACAAGGTCTCATTATGAAGTTCAGGCTGGCCTTGAGCTCACTTTGTGGCCTAGGCTCACACTCACATGATCCTCCTGCTTCAGCCTCCTCTGTGCTGAGATTACAAGTGTGTGCCAGCATGCCTGGCTTATCATGTGGAATTCTTTTAATGTATTTGCCTTATGGTGGGCCCATACACCTTAATAGTGAACTATTTTCTAAAGCCATATTTTTAACATTCTGTTAAGAGCTTTATTTACTGATGTTTGTAAAAGTAATTTTTGTCATATACATCATGTCACTTTTATACTCAATACTCAGTTTTAGCTCAATATTTATGTGAGTGTAAAAAATGTAAAACAAATATAATAATATAACTAGAAATGACAACTAATATAATCATGTATTTCCCACGGAAAAACATGAAGAGTGGAGTGATGTTCGTATGGTACAAAAAGAGAAGAACATATAACTTGGAATTCAATTCAAGTGAAGTTTTTCTAATAGAAAAGGTGATGAATAAAAAATTGAATCTGAGGCCAGGAATGCAGCTCACTGGCATTGTAGCTGCATGGCAAGCATGAAATCCTGAGATGAATTAAGAAAATTAAGAATTGACTATTTTGGGCCAGCACAGATAGCTCAGTAGAATAAGTGCTTGCCAGGAAAGTGCAGGCAACATATGTACATTTATTCCCCTAGACTTCAGGGAAAGTTCCTGCCTATAGACTTCAAAGATCCAATAATGGTACTGAGCTATGACACAGGAGGTGCACAGTGCAGCAGCACCTCATGGGATGCAACACGGTCAGTTCTGCTACCAGTCGTGCTCTGGAAGGATCTGATGGCAGACACGACAAAGCAGGCACAGCACTCGGACCCTTCTACCTAAAATCATTCTCGGGGCTGGTGCCATTTTTCTTTCACCAGCAAGAGCTAGCTCCCTGGGGGCACATGACCTTTAAATGGCCTTAATAAAACTTTATGACAGTTTCCTTGCCCTAGTGGGCTATGTCCCATCTCTGTTTCACACAAGAATCTCAGAGCCATCCTCAAGTCCCACAACCCATATCCACACCTTGGTGTGCTCAAAGACCTCTGGCGAACTTTGTTTTTGTCTTTTATTTCTTGTTTTTACATCAGTGGTCTCTCATTTGTGAGCATGGATCAGAAAAGAGGCACAGGGTGTCTGTTGACTGAAGACTGCTTACAGAATAACCTAGTCACAGGACTGTGCATTTCTATACTCCATCAGGCATGATTTAATTCCCCTGCATCACATAGTTCTGTGCTCTGTGTGTTCTAGTTTCTACTTCTCTTCCCCTGAGCCTCTAAAGCTCAGCACTTCTTCATGGCAGTACAGTCTCCTGATCCCATTGAGAGATCAGTGATTGGCTGTGAAAGCTCTGAAGCTCAAGCACTGCTTGCTTGCACACTTTAACTAGAAATGGAAAGAGCTAAGAGGAGGCTCTGTTCTGGTGGTTCAGGGATCCTTGAGCTCAGCACCATACCCAGTCCTCCTGGTAGAAGAGAGATGAGACTTTAAAAGTTTTGATCACAGAAGGAGACAAATATGATGGAGCACCATTAGATGCTTCCAGAAAAATGTCACACACACACACACACACACACAACTCTAATGTGGGAAACCTAAACCTGAGACAAAATAGAGAGAACCTTTGGATCACACTTGGGAAGTATACCTCCCAAAACATGCACATATTTGTGTCCCTTTGTAGAACTCTTTATTTTTGTATTTTAGGGAAGGGTCTACAGGTTGTTCAGAGTTTCACTACTAGATCAGACTCTTAGTGATCTGCCTGTTTACGGCCTCCCAAGAGCTGCAATTACAGGCACGCACCACCACGCCAGTCTTAATTGCCATCTCAGCATGCTCTGGGGTCAGGGCTGGCGCTGCAGGTCTAGAAATTAAACCCCCGGCATCTATACCTGCTTGCAGATGCTTTAATCTGCTAAGATATTTGGCTGGCCACTGGAGAACTCTTTAGAATGAGGGAGATTGTCTTATTCAGTGTTCTCTATGCTGTGAGAAAATATCTCACATCTGAAAATCGATGGATGGCTTATTTTGACTCGTAGCTTGTAGAGGTTTTAGTCCAGAGTCTGGAAGCTCCAAGGTAAGACAAAATGGCAGAGGCATTGCTCAGGGCAGGTCACAAGAAAGCAGACAGTCAAGAGAAGGGCAGAAGAAAATGAATTTCCCATCCAGGTTGCATCCCCACTGCCTGCTTCCTTTGACCTGAATCCATTTCTAAAACTATATTTAGCCAAAAACTTTTCAATGGGCTACTCTACTCATTACTATCATAGCCCCACAATCTAAACATTATCTGAAGCTATAGACTCAGGAAATAACATTTAAGTCAGCCTCAATACTATTGTTTGGAAGCTGGGGACGAAGCTCAGGGGCATAAGTATCTGCCTGGCTAAGTGCAAGGTCCTGAGTTAAATCCCCTGTACCAAATAAATAAAAATAAATAAATAAATAAATACTATTATTTGGAGAAGTGCCTGGTATAGAGAGTGCTGCTCAGGTTCATTTCCATTTTTTCAGATACAGATATCCAACAGTGGAAAGAAAAGCTATAAAGAAATACCTGTAGACTCTGAGAAGTTTACTGATGGATTGCATAGTATGCTTGTGGCTTTTTATTAGACCAGGTGAGTTATCCCATTTATCCTGGCATATTGCTGCAGAATAGAAATAGAACAGATTCAAGATAAGCCAACTTTTAGGCTTTGTGGTTGTGTTCAATGGGGACTTGGTAACTGTGACACTCTTTGGTGCACAGGAAGGCTCTGAGTAGAACTTTAACACTGGGTCTGGGGAAATCAGATGGAGGCCATATTTCTAGGCCATCTTGGTGGATACATAAGGGCATGCCCAAGTAGATAAATTATGACAAGCTCAGGGTGATTAGTTTGGGCTGGGATAAAAATCCCAGTGACTATCTAGCAATAGCTTGAAGAAACCCTGCTCAAATATACTAATTTAGACCTAGATTCTAGAGTGGTCAATAATTCATTAGCCAGTTAGCAGTAGTCACTACAAGGAAGCAGCATAAATTCCTACACCGCCCATGAATGAGGACGAATTCTTGGTTGATTGATCATTCATGGTTTATAGCTGTGATCAAGAAGAGGACACATGAGAACAGAATGAGGAATTGAAAAGCAGGATATGGGTGAGGGCCCTTGGCCCTGAGGAAAAGCTGCCTTGCCTCCAGTAAGGGGCCAAAACTTTCTTCACCACAATGGTCAGGGAAGAATTCCCAGATGGTAAATGATGGGATCACTGTTCCTCAAAGTGCCTATCTTTCATACAAGAGCCCTCTTACTCAATTTTCACGACTTCTGGGCAAATTATCATCCTGCTCTTTTGCTTTTTCTGGATTTGAAGTAAATAATTGGTCATTTTTCTTCTCACGCACTCTGGACTTCCACTTAGGGAACTTTTTTTTCCAAGCTGCCTGCATACAGTACCCAAAATGCCCAGATAGTGCCAATACTTGTTTGGCAATCACAACAGTAGTTGGGAACAATTTACTCCTGTTTAGGGCCACCTTGCTACTCATGCATCTGGAAAATTATGTCTCAGTTGTCAAGTACCCCAATAACGCAGGGCCATTGGGCCCAATTTCCTAGCCAGGAGTTGATCCACAAGCATGGTATGCTGCATCCTGAGACAGGAATCAGGGCAACCTCATGATCATTTAACTCAAGTATCTCAACTGAATGCTTTACAAAAGAACATGCTCTCGCTTTTAAAATAAAGGACAATCTAAGCTGGGCCTAAACATATTAGTGATACTTTGTTGGTAAAACTTTTGTTGGGAGAACTTCCGGTTTCCACATGACACTGGCAAGAGACCAAGAGAGCAGAACTCAGGCACCCGAATGAGTGAGACGTTCTAGTGTGCCCCCATGAATGCTGCAACTGCCCGGAGCCCCTGCATCCAAGCTCGCCTAGCAAGTGAGAATTTCTGAGGCTCTCTCAGCGATGATCTATCCCAGCCCCACCTGGTGAGTGTGTGGAAGAACTTCTGGCTTCTGCGCACCACAAGCAAGAGGCCTAGAGAGCAAAGCTCAGGGACCTGCATGAGTGAGACTCTCTACTGCACCCGGTGACCCCTGCAACTCCCCAGAGCCCCAACCCCAAACAAGCCGATCAAGTGAGAATATTTGTGACTCTTCTGGCACCCGATCTAGCGCAGCACAGCGCAGTGAGTGTGTGGGAGAGCTTTGGCGCTCCCCAGTGCCCCCTGGGTCAGGGGCACAACAGAGGGGAACCACAGGCTCACAGTTGTGCCAGAAGTGCTGCAGCAAAAAGGAGCTGAACACAATAACTAGATCCAGGCCTGGAATAACCGGATGAACTCCAACTTAGCAGATAGGCACCTGAATCTCATTGTGTACTGAAGTTATAACTGCACCAAAGCTCTACACCAAAGGCCAAATGACAAAGACAGGGAGCAAAATGCAATCTCAGGCCTTGAACACACCCATGATAAGTGCAGAGCACACTAGCTCAGCTGAAATGAATGAAATAACAGAGTCAGAAGCAAAGAAACAACAGCAGAAAGATATAGAGGAACTCAGACCAGAATTGACACCTGAAATAACAAAAGACATTTTTTAATACATAGTATCTGAGGTAATGAATCAAATCCAGAAATGTATGGGGGAAATCCAATGCCCACCCAGAAGAGCGCAGAAAACACTAGTTCAACTGAAAAGTATGGATTAACTGTGTTGAAAGCAGAGGAAAGAAACATCAGAAAGGTAAAGAGGAACTCAGAGCAGAAATAATTTCTGAAATAAAAAAAAGCAATCTTTGAAATCATAGCATCAATGGTAAAGAATCAAATATGGAAATATATGGACAAAACACAATTTATAAAAACTCAACTTTATAAAAGAATTAATAGCTACCTCTAAAGAAGACATTTATGAAAAAAATAGAGGAGATTAGAAATATGACAGATTCCTTGAATGAGCAATACAGGAAATAAATAGATCACATGAAGCAGAGTCGAAGAGATATAGGAGAACCTGAAATCTCAATGACGAGTCTACAAAACCATTTGAGTGAAAATGAAGATTGAGGTTCATATCTGAAAAGACACTGGTGTAGCTAGTGAAAAGGCGAGAAAGGATCTCTTAAAAACAACTATGATGTACGAAAAAAATGATGCATCGCCTGCAAGATGATGCCAAGATGAACAATGTGAGAATAATAGGCATCAATGAGAAAGAAGTAGTCAATACAAATGACATAAAAAGAATATGGGCAGAATTCATAGTAGAAAACTTCTCAAATATGAGGAAACAGTCTAATATTCAGGTAACCAAAGCATACAGAATGCCAAAACTTCAATCCAAATAAAAACATACTGAGAGATATAATAGTCAATATCCCAGAAATCCAACACAAGAATAATATGCTGAAAGCTGCTAGAGAAAAGAGGCAGATGACATTCAAAGGAAAACCCAAGAGAATTACAACCTACTTCTCTTCACAAACCATGAAGGCAAGGAGAGCATGGAGCAGAGTTCTTCAAGTCCTCTATGAAAACAAATTCCAGCCCAGACTGGGATTTATACTATGCAAACTCTCTTTGAAGTTTGATGGACAAGTAAAATACTTCAACGACAAAGAACAACTAATGAATTTCATGATGACAAAGCCATCCCTACACAGGCTGCTGAAACATATCCTAGACAGGAACAACAATGACAGAAGGAACCCACTAAATAGGGCAAATAATTAAACACAGGACAAAAAGGAATAAACAAAAGCAGGTAAATAACATGACAATCGTAATTCAACACATTTGAATTATAACCATCAATGTAAATGGACTCAATTCACCAATTAAGAGAAATAAACTGGCACAGTGGATTGGAAAACAAAATCCAACAATATGCTGCATACAGGAAACATAATTAACTAAAAAAGACATTCATAGGCTTAAAGTCAAAGGATGGAAAATAATACTACATGCCCCAGCACCTCAAAAAACAGCAGGAGTAGCAATTCTGTTCTCAGAGATTCTCAGCTTCAAACCAAGAATGATCAAACGAAATGAAGAAGGCCACTATATATTGGTTAGTGGAGCAACTCAAGAGGAAGAGGTAATACTCATGAATACCTATGCACAAAACACAGGAGCACCCAACTATGTAAAACAAATCTTATTGGACATGTAAAATCTAATAGCCAAGATGACAATCTTAACAGGAGAAGTCAACACACCCTTATCTCAAAAAGATAAGTCAACCAGACCAAAAATCAGCAATGCACTAGCAGAACTGAACCAGCGCTTGGAATAAATGGACCTGTTGGACATATACAGAGTGTTCCACCCAAGCACAGCTGAACACATATTTCTTTCATCTGCATATGTGTCGTTTTCAAAAATAGATCACACACTAGTCAATATATCATGCTCAAGTATATACAGGAAAACATAAATTGTCCCATGCATGTTATCCAACCACAGTTTAATGAAACTGGAAACAAATGACAAAAGAAACCAGAGAAGACCCACAAAATACATGGAAATTAAACAACACCCTACACAGCAATCAAAGGGCCACACACAAAATTAAACAAGAAATACAACAGTATCTAAAATTCAATGAAAATTCAATGACAAATTATGACAATTTACGGGATGAGAAGAAAGAAGTTTTCAGAGGGAAAATCATACCTATGAACTCACACATTAGGAAAACAAAATGACAACAAATACACACCCTAATGCTTCTTCTCCAACATCTAGAAAAGGAAGACCAAAACAAACAGAGAGCAAAAAGATAGGAAGAAATCATAAAGATTAGAGCAGAAATTAATTCAACTGAGATGAAGAAAACAGTTCAAGGAATCAATGAATCAAAAAGCTGGTTCTTTGAAAGACTAAATAAAACCAATAAGCCCCTAGCTAAATGCATGAAAAATAGGAAGGAAAAAAAAATTCAAATACAACCAATAAGGAATAAAAAGGGTGAAATCACCACACCGAGTGGAAATTCAGAAGGATATCAGTAGCTATTTTGAGAATCTTTATGCTCACAGAATAGGAGAAACCGAAAAAAATGGACAGATTCCTTAAAAGGTACAAATTACCAAAAGTGAGTCAAGGAGAAACAACAACTCTTAATACCTAGTAACAGCCAGCGAAATGTAAAAAACACCTGCTGACATAGAAAAGTCCAAGTCCTGATGGATTCATAGCTGAATTCTACAAGAAATTTATAGATGATATAATCCCTACACTCAACAAACTCTACAATGAAATTTAAAAGTACTCCCAAAATCATTTCTGGAGGCAAGTATTATACTGATTCCAATACCAGGGAAAGATACAACTAAAAAAGAGAACTACAGGCCAATCTCCCTCATGAACATAGATGCAAAATTCTTCAATAAAATTCTAGCCTATAGAATACAGCAAATCATCAAGAAGATCATACAAAATGACCAGGTAGGATTCATCCCAGGGATGCAAGGATAATCCAATATTTGAAAATCAATGTAATACATTATGTCAATAGACTGAAATTTGAAAACCTCATGATCATCTCAATCAGTGCATAAAAGGCTTTTGACAAAGTCCAACATTCATTCATGTTCTGAGTCCTAAAGAAAATTGGAATATGCAGCCTCTACTTTAGTCACATAAAAGCCATCTATGATAACCCAATGGCTAACATAATTCTAATTAAAGAAAAACTGAAATATTTTACTCTCAGATCTGGTACAAACAGTGGATGTCCTCTATCACCTCTCCTATTCAATACAGTTTTAGAATCATTAGCTATACCCATTAGACAAGAGGGACAAATAAAATTAATAAGAATAGGTAAAGAAGAAGTTAAATTATAACTATTTGAATATGACATGATATGTTATATGGAAGACCCAAAAAACTCCACCAAGGAGCTATGAGAATTGATACACAAATTCAATAGCATAGCAGGATACAAAGCCAGTACTCAAAAGTCAATAGCATTTCTTTACACAGATAACAAACACACTGAGAGGGAAACTATAGAAACAATACCTTTCACAACAGCACTGCAGAAAATGAAATAATTTGGAATTCACTTAACCAAAGAAGTCAAAGATCTTTCAATGGAAAATTACTGTACCCTAAGTAAAGAGATCATACAGTATTTCAGTAAATGGAAAGATATTCCCTACTCCTGGATAGGAAGAACAACAATCATAAAGATAGCCATACTCCCAAAATTGTTGTACAGATTTAATTCAGTCCCTATCAAACTTTCACCAACATACCTCTCAGACCTAGAGAAATCATTCCTAAAATTTATTTGGAACTAGAAAATACCTAAAATCACAAAGGCAATCCTGGCCAACAAGGCAAGGAAGGAGACATTACAATTCCTTACTTGAAATTGTGCTACAAAGCTGCTGTGATAAAGTCAGCACGTTATTGGCAACGAAATAGACCTGGGGATCAGTGGAATACATCAGGAGATACAGAGGCCTCTATAAACGCACTCAGCCACCTGATCTTCGACAAAGGGCCAAACATGCTTACTAGAAAAAAGATAGCCTCTTTATCAAATGGTGCTGGAAAAACTGGCTGTCTACATGCCAAGAAACTAAAATTGGACCCAGGATTATCACCATGCACTAAGCTAAAGTCAAAATGGATTAAAGATCTAAACATTAAAACAGAAACACTCAATCTCCTGGAAGAGAAAGTAGGAGGAAGTCTTGAAGATGTAGGAGTAGGCAAAGAGTTCATGAACAAATATATTCGTATGGGAAACAATTGAAAGCATTAAGACCTGGGACCAAAGCTTATTGAGAATCTTTGCACATCCAAATAAATTAACAACCTGAAAAAACAACCCACAAATTTT
>PVKA01034291.1:0-22500 GCA_004027165.1 Ctenomys sociabilis
ATGGGAAAAAGATACTTTTATGTAGTCATAGTTATGTACAGTTATAGTCATGTGTAGTTATATAACCATTATATGTAACATATGTAGCTATATATAGTTTATGTAAGTTATATAACTTTAAATATAGTTATATAAAGTTATTAATGATAAGCCATTTTGTTTTATCTGTTTACTTATTTATTTGGTACAGGGTCTCACTATGCAGCTCAGACTTGTGGTGATCTTCCTTTCTCAGCCTCCCCAGTGTTGGGATTATATACATGCACCAGTATGCCCAGGGCTGGGGCTGGCATGGCATAGGGTAACAGGGATTGAATCCCGATCCCTTTTCTTGCCTAAGCAGATGCTTAGTCTGCTGAGCTATCTTGCTGGCCAAGACAGAGTCTTATTATGTAGCCCAGGATGGCCTGGATTCACTACATAGCTCAAGGTGGCCTCAAACTCATGGCAGTCCTTCTGCCTCAGCCTCCCAAGTGCTGGGATGGCAGGCGTGAGCCACCATGCCTATCTAGTAACTACTATTTGAGAAATTCTACATTAGTTTGGAGAATACTACATGAAATATCAATAACATATTGTACAAATATGCATAAAATTTTAAATAGATTTGAGACATACAGTGTTTATGAAGATAAAGATTTGTATAATCTTGATATGAAACAAAGACAAATTTGACTATGTAGTAAAGCTTCTTATGACAAAAATATGGAGAAAGGCAAAAGCTATATAAGACAAATCTTGTTTACAACAAAAGTTATGTTATTATTATATGAAGAATCTTCATAGGCTTTTAAGGGGGGAAGGGCCAATATAAGCAAATAAGCAATGCATAAAAATAAAATACAAAAGGCCTATATTAATATTACTAATAATTAAAACAATACAAAAATGGGATTATGCAGTCACTCCTGGATTAGCAAAGACTAAGAATAATAATTTTGAAGGCTGAGGATGTAGCTTAGTGGTGAAGCATTTGCCTAGTATGTATGAGGCCCTAGGTTAAATCTGAAGGAGGGAGGAAGGGAGATTGAGGTTGATTTTTATTTTTTATTTTAATAGGGTGAATTTTTGAATGCTATTGGTGGGTAATCTATCAACATTTATTAAAATTTTACTTTTTTATTTTTGTATTTAGGGCAGTGTTACAGGGTCTACAGGGTCTCACTACACAGACCAGACTTGTAGTGATTTTCCTGTTTTCAGCTTCCCAACTGCTGGGATTGTAGGCATGTGCCACCATGCCCTGTCTGAATCACCATCTCAGCGGGGGCTCAGGGCTGGGGATTGAACCTCTGACCCCTGCAACTGCCTAAGCAGGCACTTTAATCTGCTGAGCTGTCTGGCCTGCCCTTATTAAAATTTTAAATGAATGAATGTCTTGGTTTCAATAATTTGATCTCTTTGAATTTATTATGAGGAAGTTATTCGATACATGTGCAAAGATGTATTTTCATTGTAATAATTAGACTAGTAAAGAAATTATAGATTTAAATCAAAGGAGGACTTTTTAAATAGATGATGCTCTACTAATAGGACAGAGTGCTATAGACTTTTAAATTGCCACAGCAACATTTTTAATAAAAAACTGAGCTGGCCTACCAAGACTGCGTGTGGTGGCCCATGCCTGTAATCTCAGCACTGGGGAGGCTGCGAACAGGAGGATCAGTATGAATCCAAGCTGCACAGAGAGATCCTGTACCAAAATACATACATTAAAAATAAATAAATAAAAAAGAGAAGCAGGTTATGAAATAGTGTGTGTATAATTTTTTTTTTTTTTTCTTTTTTTTTGCGGAACCGGGGATTGAACTCAGGCCCTTGTACTTGCCAGGGAAGCACTTATTCCACTGAGCCATCTCCCTGGCCTAGTGTGTGTATATATATATACATGTAGTATCACAATTCTAATTTTGTTCATAAATTATGGAAAAGCATAAAAACTCAATGTGTAATATGGAAAAAGCACAAAAACAAATAGAATTAATGCTAGAATTTATTGTCTTTATCTTACAGATTTTTTTGGATTAAATTTATTTGAAGTATACTTGTTTGTATGAATATTGAATATTGTATATAAAAAGTACACGTGTATTAATGTAAGCATTTTAAGAATATATTATAAAAGTGCATTATTTGATAACTATCGGAAAATGTCAGTGTTGGAGTCTGAATTTTTACCTATTTTGCACCTTATGGTAATTCCTAATTTCATAGTTTGGAACCTGAAGCATATTAGCAGTCCTTTTTTTTTTTTTTTTAGTTTGACAAAATTTATTGGTTATTTTATTTTTTTATTTTTTATATTTTTATCTTTTTGAGACAGGGTCTCACTATGCAGTTCAGGCTAGCCTTAAACTCACTTTGTAGCTCAGGCTGGTCTCAAACTCACAACAATCCTCCTGCCTCAGCCTCCCGAGTGCTGGGATTACAGGCATGCGCCACCATGCCCGGCTATTGGTTATTTTAGTAAAAACATTCATCTCAGTCATTTTTCCTCATCTTGACACCTTACATTAGTATTTCATTTGGGTCAAGAATAGAGTATGTAGGAGAGGGGTGTTATTTTAACAAACAGTAAAATGGACAAAAATGAGATAGTTTGCCTGCATTTATTAAATGCAGTTTAATTAAAGTTAAATTCATGTATCTTGATATAATTAAATCATGTAAGAACTAGTAGTTCTATATACATTTCCATTCTATATACATTTTCATTGTTTTACTTGGGGTTTAATCTAAGAACAGTTTATCAGGCATATGCATAGGTTTGTTCTCTGGAGTTACTACCTATTAAAAAAGATCAGCAAGTAACTACCATCTATAAAGTAGTCTGAAGCTGCTTCCAAATTTAACATTGTAGGAGTTCTGAAAGAAATAATTGTATCGCTTTTCTTTTGCCTGTGACTATGCCTTTAAAGAAGTGTTTAACCGTCACATTAGAAAGTCCATATACAATACAAAAATACAAAACAACTTACAATACACAGACTTAAGAGCATATGTGATGAGCAATTCATTAAAATGTGCTTGAAGATGCATTCTCTTTCATTTTCTGTACCTACAATATGTTTCACTGGTCAATACGCATACACTTAAACCACATTAACTGCTCTAATAAATTCTGTAATGAATTCAATTCAAATTGTATTTAATAACTTAGTAACATAAACGCATAGACAAAGTTACAGAAAATGCATCTTAATGTTTTTTTTACCTTTGTACAATGTTAATTTTCTTTTTTTTTTGGTGTTTATACCTTTTAAAAAATAAAAACCAGCCAAATACTTAAGCAGTATGTACATTTAAATTTTTGGTGGTGGTCTGTATTTTAAAAGAAACAGCTTCCTTATGATGACTTGCCTCAAGTTCTGGTGGAAATGCTTACAGAAACTAGCTAATAAACAAAAACTAAGAGAAGCACCTTCAAAGTACTAATTTACTTTGGTAGCAAATGGCTGTTCTTTGAAGACTGATGAGATAGACACAACTATTAAGGTAAAATGGGCTATTTCAAATACTCGATACTTCACATAAAAATTAAAAAAAAATTTACTTTTGTAGAAGAGCTAAGCATCTGTGTCCACTGACAGCAATGCAGTACCCAATATATGGCCACTTGAATATTAGCAGTCTTTAAGAGAAATGGTTTTAGTGTCCGTACATGACTTTGAAGAGGAGGACCCCTCCCAATTCTTAAAACCTTACTTAATGTCCTGAGAATACAGACCACACCCTGCCTGTTTGGCATCAGTGTTGATGGTGGCTGCTGCTTTGGGCTGGCCACTGGGGGAGCTGAAGTCTGGCTCATGGGCTGACTCCACCTCTGCTCTTCCCCATAGGCTCCCGGAGAGAGAGGTGTGGGTACCGATTGGGTCGAAGACAGAGAAATCCTGGGGAGCAGCTGCACTGCCTCAGCAAAGCCAAGAAGCTCGGCGGCCATGTGCCTCGGGCAAAGGAGCTGCTGCTGAGCGCCCTGAGCCCCGAGCAGCTGGTGCTCACCCTGCTGGAGGCCGAGCCGCCCAACGTGCTGGTGAGCCGGCCCAGCGCGCCCTTCACGGAGGCTTCCATGATGATGTCCCTCACCAAGCTGGCTGACAAGGAGTTGGTGCACATGATTGGCTGGGCCAAGAAAATTCCTGGTAGGAAGTCCCGCCCCTGTCATTCTGGAGACAGGAATATGAATGGACACGGGTGAACTTTGTCTAGATATTTGATAGTTTGACATCTTTCCTCCTATGTGGGCATATGTACTGTCAGCATTTCCTGGAAGCCAAGCTCTGATTGAGAGTTCTTGGACACCGAGCTCTTCTCTACCTGACTTGGTGTTATAGAAGTGCTGTGCATGGCCTGTTTCTTTTTTCACTTTCTCCGCCACCTCTGAAGCTATTCCATTCCTCCTGTGCACACCACACCCTGTGTATCCACATCTTGTGTACCTCCTGCCTATTAGCTACTGCCCATACCCAGGGGTGGGTTGGAAGATGGACCCAGGGAAGAGACTCACTGAGGCCCTTGAGTTAGATTTGGGACCATTTGGGCGAGGAGTTCCAGGGCACGATGGGGAGCATGGTTAGAAGGTAGGGGATGGGCGCCACATTGGTGACTCTCTTGGCTGTGGACTTCTGGCCTTGAGGGGAAGTGTGGGCAGGGCGGGAGGCAGTCTGACTAGAAGGAAAGTGAGAGGTTTCTCAGATGCCAAACAGGAATAGAATAGCGTTCTAATGAAATGCCAGTGTTATGCATGATTATACATGAATAAACAGAATAAATGAGGATTTGGAATAACAAGAGTCAAAGGGTAATAGTCTGAGGTTGGTAACAAGCGAAACATTTATGATTTGTCATTTAGAACATAGTGGGTAGTCCCCCACTTATGATGGCCCAACTTGGACTTTTTCCACTTCAGGACTCTTCAGCACAATATTCCATAAACACTGTGAGCTAATCAGCAGTTTATTATAAAACAGCCTTTGTGCTAGATGACTCCAGCACAACTGTAAGCTAAGTGTTCTGAGCATGTTTAAGGTAGGTTAAGGCAGTACGTTTGGTAGGTTGGGTTTATGAAATCCTTTTTTTGAGGTAGGGCCTCATTCCGTGGGCTCCAGGCTAGCCTCAAATCTCTGGGCTCAGGTGATCCTCCTGCTTCATCCTCTCCAATGAGTGGATGGCTGCAGGTGTGTACCATTGTGCCTGGCTTTTTATGTGCACTTTTTATTTATGGGATCTTCAACTTACTTTCAGCCCCTCTTACTGCTACCCTAGTATAGGTTGAAAAATATCTGTATGTGAAGTACTGCATTGTGCTCTAATGGCCAACCTTCATTTGAACTATAGAAGAGCAAAACTTTTTTTTTTTTTTGCGGAACCGGGGATGGAACTCAGGCCCTTGCACTTGCCGGGGAAGTGCTTATTCCACTGAGCCATCTCCCCAGCCCCAGAAGAGCAAAACTTGAATACTGATGTGCAACGGCAGCAATCCATCACTCTCTCTCCCCAAAGAGCTTCTCCCTCCCTTTCTTTATAGTTATCTAAGAAAGTCTCTGTCCAGGCTCTAGGCTGGAAAGTGATTCCTCCATGGCCTGCAGGACACTTTGACATTAGGGAGACTAAAGACTGGCTTGGGTGGGAAGCCGAAAGAGCTGGCCAGGGCCGTGGGGCCAAGGCCCTGCTTATAGTCATCTGTAGGCCTGGATCTGTTCCTTTTGCAGTTTCTGAGGCTTTTCTTATTACCAGTTTTGTTTTCTTTTGTCCAGCATCTTCACCTTTGCCTGAATTCTTTCATTTTCTCTGCTGTTTCCCAGAGGAGAAAACACTGATGCATTTTCCTCTGGTTTTTGCTTTCACTGCATTCCAGACGCTGTTTGCAGGACCCCACATGCAGAGTGGTAGTGAAATTAATTACCACTGAAAGCTGTAGCTTCTTTGTGGTTTAACAAAACTGAATGTGTAATCTGGATTAGTTCCTTTTCAAGCTAGTGTTTTTTGAAAAAGTTTGGGGATTTGTTTGATTTGGTTTTGTTTTTTACAAAGTTTAAGCATAATCTCAAGGTGTGATTACGCTATCCACTGACTTAGTCATTGTCTAAACCAAAGCAACATTACAGTGTCATCTAGCCTTGGTCCTTTTGGATATAACAGTAAAAGAGCTTGACCTCTCTTGAGAAGGCTGAGGGTCTGTCTGTACGAGTGAGATGGGAATGTGTCCACATTAGGAAGCTGAGCTGGACACAAGGCCGCAGCTTTGGTCATTACCTCATTCAATGCTCCTCTGTGAAGATTCATTGTGTAATTGTCCAAAGCCTTGCACAAGTTGTGGTCTCCGTGCCATAGTCTCCTCATTGGTAAAGTGACTATATAGTAAGAGAGTCTACCTGTAGGGATTCCTCAGAGACAAGTAAGATTCTTCCATTTTTCTTTTAAATTTAATTTTTTTTTGTACCAAGGATCAAACTCAGGACTTTGTGCTTGCAAGGCTTAAGCCACTGAGCTATCTCCTGAGGCATGTGTCTCACTTTTTTTTTGGACCTGGGAATTGAACTCAGACCCTTGCGCTTAGCAGGCAAGTGCTTATTCTACTAAGCTATCTCCCCAGCCCCTGTCCCACTTGAAAAAACCAAACCAAACCAAACAAACCCCCAAACTTTAAAGGACTTGGGTGGGGTAGCTCAGTGGTCGAGAAGTTGCCTAATATGACTGTGGCCCTGGGATCCATCCCAAGCTAAGCAAATCAAGAACGTATTGAATGA
Organism: Ctenomys sociabilis; assembly: GCA_004027165.1. Lineage (NCBI taxonomy): Eukaryota > Metazoa > Chordata > Mammalia > Rodentia > Ctenomyidae > Ctenomys > Ctenomys sociabilis. The sequence continues at coordinate 6,747 of PVKA01034291.1, forward strand.
CTGCCTAGGAAGGATACAGCTGATAGAGCTGAGATTCAAAGCTGAGTCCATTTCACTGTGACGCTGTGCCTTTGACTACCATATTCATATTTCACTGCTCCCTCGCCCCACCATGGCTCAGAGGAGAATCTCCAGTGTCCTCTGCTTTGCTTTAAAAATGCTTTTTTTTGAGATAGGGTATGTCGCTTTGTAGTTCAGTATGGACTTCAACTGACTATGTAGCATGAGTTAGCCTTGAACTCACAGTGATCCACCTGCTTCAGCCTTCCAAATACTGGGATTACAGGTGTGCATCATTAAGGGGTCAAACAAAGAAAGAAACAAAAAAAACACTGACTTTCTTAGAGTCTGCCTGTCTCATTCCAGTTTTGAGTGTGATGCATGCTAACAAGAGTTGCTTTGGCTCTGGCATCAGCTTTTCAGGATGGCATCACCTGGGTATAGCGCTCCTCCCCAGGAGAGAGATCCTTACCTGGGTGGGAAATTTTTAAGCAATTCAAGAAGTGATTTCAGTGGAAACCTTGACTTTCTGCAGGGTCCAGTGCTGCTGTCTCTACCCCCAATTTCCACCTCATCTACTCAGTCTACAGCCTGATTAGATAGGCTGCCCCTCTGACCAGCGGCTGAGCTTTGTCTTTCTCACCAGTGCCCAGGGATTATCAGGGTATTATGGCTACCTAGTTTTAGCCCGGGCTTTCTATTCTAGCATCTTCCTGGGGAGCCAGGCAGCCTATGTAATTGTTTTTCTACAGTACATACCAAATAAAGTTTGTTACTTAGGAGTCCAGGACTGGCAACTTCAAGTTGTATATTTTAAGCCCAAACATTCCTTCCTTTACAAACTTGCCATTCTGTCTTTATAGCAGCGGGCCGTGGAGGAGGGAGGCGGGTGTGTCTCATGGCCTCTTGCTTTCCCCAGGCTTCGTGGAGCTCAGCCTATTGGATCAAGTCCGGCTTTTGGAGAGCTGCTGGTTGGAGGTGTTGATGGTGGGGCTGATGTGGCGCTCAATCGACCACCCTGGCAAGCTCATCTTCGCTCCAGACCTTGTTCTGGACAGGTGAGTTTGGGGTGTGTCTGCTCTGACTTAAGTAATGCACTTAGAACAAAGTCTTGGGAGCAGCAATTAAAATCTCACAGCCTACTGAGCATCTAGAGGATATAACGTCCTCAGCTCCTTCCCTGGGCCAAGGACCCAGAAGAAGAGAGCATGAGCGCAAGGACTCTGTGTCCTATGAGCCTTTCTAACCTGTGGCATAGGTTAGAACTCAGGGTTCAAAGGCCAGGGCTGCAGGGAGAGCGTGTGTCCTGCAGGGCCTGTGGCCGCTTAGTGTACAGTCAATGTAAGATTTTTCTGCCTTAAAATTTCCACTTCAGCTTATGATCTAAGTTGTTCTGCTATCTTATCCCAACTATAGCAACTCATTGCATCTCAACTGTATGGACAGGTGGTAAAATTCTTATGAATCTGCCAACTTTATTTTTATGTGCTTTAATTCACTCTAATGAATTAGAGTAATGTTAACAGCATTATTGAAACCAAATGAAGTCAACAGGAATTGAGACATGACAGTGCTAGTATGGTTGCATTTAGTTTTCTTTTGAAGATAGCATAGTTTTTAATTGACTTGGCCAAGCTGTTTTAAGAGGAAAAATGAAAATACAACAACATTCAAGCCTTTTTGCAAGAAAAAATAGCAAATTCTTGGTGTATATTTGAGGAGTTTGAAAATCTCCATGGAAGTCGATGTCCACTTCCCCTTACTTTGAAAAAGTACTGGTGTCAGCCACAGTTGACTCTGTGCACCACGTAAGAAGGATGCCTGGTGCTGTGAGCCCAAAGTGCCTGCCCCAACTCTCGCATCGTAATCCTGTTACCACTTTAGGTCATCAGAAGACCCTCATTCGCACGGCATGCAGATGAAGAATGATGCCTCAAGGTATCAGCACCCATTCTGCCTGTTGTCATGGATGACACTGACAAAGAGCACTGTTCTGAGTAATGGAGGTGTTTTGGTGGAGAACAGAGGAAGAGCAAAGCGTGGGATGTGGTTTGAGCAGGAGCAAGCCCAGGTGGTGGACTGCAGAGGGATGCTCTGGAAGCCCAGGGCGGGGTGGGGCATCAGACCCTCCAGTACCAATCAGAGTGACTAACTTATTGGTTGTGTGTACCAGGCACCATCTAAGCACTTGTGTTTGTTGACCCATTTAATCTTCACAACATCTGTTTGGGGGTAAGCACTATTATCATCCCTATTCTTCAGGTATGGAAATGTAAGCTTCAGTGACTGGACCTCTAGTAACAGAGTAGCAAGTGGTGGGACTGGCCTTGAAGACAAGGCTGTGAAGGCTGCACTTTTCTTTCTCTCCCCTTGCTGGAGATTGAACCTAGGGACTTGAGCATACTGCTGAGTGCACCCCACTCTTTAAAAAAATCTTGAGTCAGGAGCTCACTGAGTCATCCTGGTTGCCCTTGAACTTGTGATCCTCCAGCTTCAGCCATTCCACTCTCCCCACTGGCTAGGATTCTGGGCAACACTACCTTGCCCCAGCAGAAGTCTGCAGTCTTGGTGACAGTAGCACACTACCTCTGGCGGGAGAGAGCGGAGCAGAAAGAGGAGGCTGAAAGCTAATTTTCTGCTTTGCTTTTGTCCTAGAACAGCTCTGTCCTAGCTCTGCCCATTTCAAAAGCCCACTCCTTCTGTCTTTAAGGGTACCCTGTTGCAAGGCAAGCTGAAAAGCCAAGCACTCAGCCAAGTTGCTGTATCCATCCATCCATCCATCCATCCATCCATCCATCCATCCATCCATCCATCCGTCCATCCGTCCACCGTCCATCCGTCCACCGTCCATCTGTCTGTCCACCCATTCATTCCCCTTGATTTAAATAAAGCCAGTTCTGCTTCACATACATACATGTATGAATATACATATCTGATTCTTCTACAAGTTAGTGCTAGAAAGATGTTCTATGTTTTGAGGAGCAAATGAGTTTTCAGATAGTGAGATTAAGTTTACCTTTTGTCTATTTCTCAGTTAATGTCAAACTTTATTTTCAGTGACTTTTATTTTGGGTTTTCATTACAATTAACCCTTTGTATATGCTCCTTAATTCCTTGTGTTAAAGTTACTGTGTTTAAGTTACTATAAGTGGACCCCAGTCCTGGAGAAATGGTATGCCTCCCTGTTATGGAATAGAAAAAAAGCTTAATAGATTCACATTACTCTATAAATATCTGAAAATGTTATGGTTTATAACATATAAAGTTAGTATATTTCACTGAATAGAGAATAATTTTATAAATGCATTTACAGTAGGAAGACATTTTGTTTCGGTTTTGGTTGTTCCTTTGAAACAGCCTCACTGTGCAGGCCAGGCTGGCAGTGAACTTGGCAATCCTCCTGCCTCTTACTCCTCAGTGCTAGGATTGCAGGTGTACACCACCCTCACTGACAGCAGCAGGCTATTTTGCTTTTAGAGTGTCAACAACTTATTTTTTTTTGTTGCTATCTTATGTAGTATTGATAGAATATTAATTTTGTGAAAGCTTGATTTTCAAATCTAAAATAATTTACTTAATTTGTTTCATAGATATACTTTTATGTATAATAGGTGTGTCTCTGGAGGAGTTGGTTATTCCATAAAGGTTTCTATTATAAATTTTTTTTGCAAAGTAAATAGTCTTCATACTACTTAAAAATTAAGTCATTTTTGCTGGATTGTTTTACCAGAATTCTTTTATGTGGTTTTATGAACATATAATAAGCAATGAATTCAACTGAGTTAGTATGTTATGGATACTGAGACTGCAACTTCTATTTCCTACATGATTTTTTGAAACAGGGTCTCACTATGTAGTTCAGACTGGCCTTGAATGTACTTCATAGCCTATGCCTGAATTTATGGCAATTCTCTTGCCTCAGCCTCCCAAGTGCTAGGATTACAAATATGCACCACCTCGCCCGGCTTCATTATTTTTGTTGAGGCTCCTGAAGAAAGTGAACTTGAACCTGCTGAAGCTGAGGTGGAAATCCAGTTATTTCATCTGATTTCTAACAAGCTGGTTCTTCTAGAATCATAAATTGATGTGTGAAGGTGTACCACAGAACCTGAACTTCTGGAGTATCTAAACTGGGTGTGGTGGCACACACTTGTAATCCCAGCTCTTTGGGAGTCTGTGAAGTAGGAGAATTAGGAGTTCGAGCCCAGTCTGGGCAAAATAGTACTTATTGAGGTCCTGTATTAAAATAAATAAATACAATGAAGGAACAGGGATGTCGCTCAGGGCAAAGACCTTAGTTCAGTCCTCATTGTTGGAAAAGAAAAGTATAAACATCTGGGCAGTGGCTTATGTCTGAAATCACAGCCACTTGGGAGGTTGAAGCAGGAGGATAGCAAGTTCAAGGCCAACAGGAACAACTTTGTGACTTAGCAAAGGCCCTGCCTCAAAAAGGTGGGCAGGGTGGGGGGGTGGCTATATACCTCAGGTAGAATGCTTGCCTAGCATGCAATAGGCTCTGAGTTTAACGTAATAACACACACATACACACACAAGCTAAGACATTTTAATGTCAGGAAATTGTGTACTTTTAAATGTTATTAAGATGTTGGAGGAAGTTTGGACTGGGGCCTGAGCCCCAACATGGGTGTTTATAAGAATTCCTTGGAGTTGAACGACTGTGAATGTTCTGAGTTTGCATATATATTTGCATTCACATGTTTAATTTTCAAGATAGCTATTAAACCTTTTATTTACCTTTTGTCTCCAGGCAATTTCACTTTGGCTCAGTATTTCATAAGCCTTTCAGTACAACCTAGTATACCCCAAAGGGGACCCACTCATTCCACATTTTGTTGTTCCATCAAACAGGATAGATTTTTAAGTGAAAGAGTGATTATTAAGTAATAAAATAGTTCATAAAAAATAAATATAAAAAATAGTTCATAGGCAGTTACCAACTTTTTATTTGTACTGGTTATGGCCCCAAATGGTATGTAAATAGTGTATTTCCATGAGTAGGTTAGTTTTATTAACATATTGTTGGGGCCGGGGAGATGGCTCAGTGGAATAAGCGTTTTCCTGGCAAATGCAAGGACCTGAATTCAATATCCAGTTCTGCCAGAAAAAAGAAAACTTCACAGTATTTTAACATCAAAAACATATGTTCTTTATTTTTAATTCACATCTTTGATTTCTATCCTAACTTCTTACTTATAATTCAGTTTTGATCCATAATTGTTCTTTGTAAACTTTTAAAATGAAAATTTGCTAGATTATCACTTATGAGGCCTATACTTTGTGACTCCTGTATTTATCATTTATTTTCTTAAAATGTACTTACTTTCCACAGCCTGTGAAGTTAATAAAATATTCTAACAACTTTACAGTTGATAAATATCCTAGTTATGAATTGAAACTGTGAAACTGAATTATAACTAAGACATTGGGCAGAAGTCAAATATGTAAATTAAAGATAGTGGGGGCTGGGGAGATGGCTCAGTAGAATAAGCGCTTGCCTGGCAAGCTCAAGGGCCTGAGTTCAATCCCTGGTTCCACCAAAAAAAAAAAAAAAAAGAGAACATATGATGTGAGTGTTAATGTGCAACAATATGCCAGTCAAGGGCCGGTGAGTTAGCTCAGCGGTCTAAAGTGTCTGCTTAGGCAAGCTTAGGCAAGTGTGCAGGGACTGTGGTATGATCCCTAGCACCACCTGCCTTGCCAACCTTGCCCCCAGAGCAGGCTAAGCCAGCCACAAAAAAAAAAAAAAAAAAGAAAAAGAAAAAGAAAAAGCCAGTCAAACCAACCTTAAAGAAAGCAGGAAAGAAATCAGACCTGTGCCTCAGGATTGGCTCACATTATGGTGGCAAGCTGAGGGGGTGTGTGCTGCAGTGGGTACACAGAGGCCGATCTGTTGATATGCAGGCCAGGTAACCCCAGCAGATGGGTGTCAGATTGCAGTTGTTTTTTCTAACTTGAAAAAATTCAGATTTCTTTTTTTTTGGTCTTTTTGAGACAGGGTCTCACTATGCAGTTCAGGCTGGCCTTAAGCTCACTTTGTAGCTCAAGCTGGTCTCGAACTCACAACAATCCTCCTGCCTCAGCGTCCTGAGTGCTGGGTTTACAGCCATGCTCCACCATGCCCTGCTCAGCGTTCAGATTTCATTGCAGTGTTGTGATAAGTAAGTGGGTTTGGGCTGCAGTTCAGGCACTTGGTTCAGAAGTTTGGGCACTTTCCCCATGAAGTACATATGTTGAATACTGTAAATTCAGCGTTTGTCAGGGTTTCAGCTGTCCCAGTGAACTCCCCATTTTTTAAATAGGGATTTTTTTTTTGTAAGTGGGTGTTTATTTAATGACATAGGACTGATGTCAGTACGTAGGGACTGTCCTTAGCGCAGGCGGCGCCTTCTGGGAAGTGGGGTTGATTTCAGATGCATCTCCTTGGGGACGTGTGTGTTGTGTGTGCGCTGGCCACCTGTGACTGTGCCTCTCACACAAGGACTAAAACTGTAAAAGCTTCAGGCAGGAGTTGGCGGGGTTTGTTTTTTGTCCCTAAGTGATATTTCAAAATCAGCTTTTCTCAGTGCCATATGTTCCCAGGCTCAGCAATTCCGCTTTCTAATAATTAACTGTCCCCAGTTAACTGGTGAGATTTGATCTGGCAGCACCAGTGGCGTCCAGTGCACAAGTGCTTCCTGTGCACCTGTTATGTATGTGCAGGGCCAGTGTCCTCCTTTGTGAAGCCTAGAGCCGAGGAAGTGGTTAGGCGAGGCGGGGAGGTGGCGTGTGCAGAGGCTTGGCGCCTTCCATGGACTCGGGCGCTCTTTCCCCAGGGCTCTTGTCCTCCAAGGCCTTTGCGTAGCTCCCAGGGGCCCCTGGTGTTTTCTCAGCTAACCTGTGTGCCTGCAGAAAGCTGCCTCTTTGCAGAAGCCACCGTGCTGGTGGGCCAAAGTGAACAGTTTTCATGTTTGTGGCCCTGTGGAGGTAAGTGCGTAGGTAGGGTTGCGAATGCTGCGGGACGCAGGGTCCTGAGGAGCTGCCGGCCTAGTTGAGCACCTGGGGGTGAGAGTTCCCTGAGACTATTGGGGGCAGTTTATCTGAACTTGGTAAGGCTGACCCCCAGTACTGTGCTCCCTGGAAGTGCTCTGGCTATCAGGTGCAGGAGGGAGTGAGGAGCAACTGCTGTGGGGAACAGGGGCACCTCTTGCTCCCTTCAGAGGCAGCCAGGGACTAAAGCAGGTCTAGGAAACCCAGGGCCATGGGGATCTCTTGACTCTGCTGCAGGTTTAGGGGAGCAGTGAGGGTCTTGTGCCCACATCACCAGCTTTTATCCAGGACCTCAAAAAATTTTCACTGATGGTAATAGAAGTAACGTTTTTGAAGTAACGAGGTGGAATAGTGTGTGTCTGTGTAGAGTGAATAAAAGCCAGTATTTTCTAGATAAAGTAAAATAATATTTCTGTAAGAAGTGCTCAAAAGAAGTTTAATTATACAGCTCAAAGTTTTGTCTACAGTGTTTGCTAAAAATAAGTCTTCAAGCTGAGTGAGGAGGTTTGTGGCTGTAGTCCCATCTATGTAGGAAGCTGAGGCAGGAGGATTGCCTGATCCCAGGAGTTCCAGACCAGCCTGGGCACCACAGCAAGAGCCCATGGAAAAACCAAAACAAAACACTTCAGCAAATCCAGAATTTCCATATCCCTGTATCTACCTTATCCTGACTTTAATCCATTTCCAGTTATGATTTCTTTGTATGTAACATTCTTTTATTTCAAATTAATTGCTACATGACTGTCAGGAAGTGAAAAGGAAGTCCCCGGGGGAAGATTTATCCTTCTTGGGATATTGGCTTTTTCGATTCTGTTTCCTTCTTAAGGCTTCCTGAAGGAACATGCAATGTCTCATTTTAGTAGCATGTGTTGAATCTAGCTAGGCTGAAATGGTTAGATTGAAAAACAATTGGGCTGGGGAGATAGCTCAGTAGAATAAACACTTGCCTGTTTAATCAGGGTCCTGAGTTCAATCCCTGGTACCGCAAAAATAAAAATCAAAAAAAATTGAAAAATAATTAATAGCAGCAATGAACCTTTGAGAAAACATTTGGTGAGAAGGTAGAGAAAAAAATGTAGCTCTGAGCAATTTGCCTGCATAATGATGTGAATGTTTACATCAGGATCTAAGAAACGCCTTTTTTATTTTTACCTGGAATGCTGTCTCGTTGACTGCGGCCTTTTTACTAATACTTCATCCTAGTCAGAGGATGTGCGAGGTGAAATCGGAGATTAGAAAGAAAAATGCTCCTTGCGGCTGGGCTGTCGATGGCTCCCTGCAGCTGTGTGTTCCTTAAATTCCTAAATGGACTTTTGTAGGGATGAGGGGAAATGTGTAGAAGGCATTCTGGAAATCTTTGACATGCTCCTGGCAACAACTTCAAGGTTTCGAGAGCTAAAACTCCAGCACAAGGAGTATCTGTGCGTCAAGGCCATGATCCTGCTCAATGCCAGTAAGTACCCGTGCGGGTTGTGTCTGTGGGGGAGAGGGGTTGCGCCCTGGGCTAGCATGACCTCAGTATGCGCTCGAGCTTCTGCTTCGGTGTAAAGCAGACAGTGGCCTCCTGTCTGCCTGCTCCGTTTTATTTTTACAGGGATTTAAACCGTGGTTAACTTTTGGTAACAAAAGTTACCAAAAATTATTCATTGGCAGAAGTCCTCGAAGCCAGTTCAAAAAGTGGTTCATTACCAAAAAAAAAAAAGCTTTAAAAGTATGTGCCCTTCAGTCTTTTTTCAAGGCTTTGGTGGGCATTTTACATGGGTGACCTGTATCTATATTTAAATTTTTGGTTTCTGCTTTTACAAATGTATTGATTAATTGATTCGTGCATTCATTCAGTGAAGGCCCTGAAGATAAGGTCCTGCCCTAAAGTAGCTCATAGTGGGCCAGGGAGATAGCTCAGTAGAATAAGTGCTTGCCTGGCAAATGCAAGGGTTTGAGTTCAATCCCCAGTTTGGCCAAAACAACAACAAAAAAAGAGTAACGCTCATAGTGAATGGAGAGAGAGGGAAAAGGCAATTCATGAAAAAATCCCATCTTGGTGCTGTGCAAAAGCACACAGAACTGCAGGAGAAAGGGAACGGGAGAGCAGGGGTTGCGGAAGGCAGGGTCAGCCCGCATCCACTTCCCTGGCTGAAGGGACCAGAGAGACTGAGGCAGGGGCCCTTTAGAAACAGGAGGAGCCTGAGCTAACTTCACAGCTGCGTGGGAGGGAGGGGCCAGACCATAGAGGTGGGGCCAGAGGAAGGGCCTGGGAAATAAGGGTGTTTTCTTACTGTCTGAGTCCTATCTGGGCTTTGTGAGCATGGAAAAGAAAAATACACAAGGAAGAACTCACAGATCCTCATGAATGCCCCTTTCAAGACAACCACTATGACTGCAGTGATCATAGTTAATGCCCATCCTCCCTCCCATCCTTTCCTCCTTCCCTCCTCTTCCTTTCTCTTCCCCCTCCCTCTCCTTCATCCTCCTCCTATGTCTCCCTCTGCCTCTGCCTTTCTCCTTTCCTCTCCCTCCTTTTCTCCAACTCTCCTGTCCTCCCCCTCCTCCTCCCTTCCTCTCTGGCTCTCTTTCTCCCTCCTTCCATCTCTTCCCTCGAGTTGCCCTTGCTATCCCTGGGGTATGGATGTCCCAGTGCCTTCTATGAAATGGTACAGTACAGTGCTTGTATATACTCTGTGTATATCCTCTCATAAAGTTTTTTTTTTTTTTTTTTTTTTGTGGAACCAGGGATTGAACTTAGGCCCTTGTGCTTGCCAGGGAAGCGCTTATTCCACTGAGTCATCTCCCCAGCCCTCTCATACACTTTTAAAAATATATATATTTGGTACAGGGTCTCACCATGCAGCTCAGACTCATAATGATCCTCCTGCTTTTAGCCTCCCCATTGCTGGGACTATCACACCTGAATTTGGTCACAGGCTCAGCGTGCCCTGGAGGTGGGGGGTCTATGCAAATGTGGGACCAAGAATCGAACCCTGGTCCTTGCTCTTGCCAAAGCAGGCTCTTAGTCTACTGAGCTATTTCTCTGGTCCCTTCTCATAACTTTTAAGTAGTTCTAGATTACCATACATAACACAGTGTGAATACTGTACATGTAATTGCTTATTGCATTATTTAAAGAATAATCACAAAATTTATATATTGAGTACAGATGCAGTTTTTTTCTTAATAGTTCTGATCCAAAAGAGAAGGAAGGTTGATTAAATCTGTGGGTGTGGAACCCTTGGGTCCAGAGGGCTGACTGTGTGTATAGACACAAGGGGACTGCACCTGCGTCCACATTGGTACAGTTTGAGTACACAGTGTCCCCAGACTCTCACAGCTGCTTTGGCAAGTGACTGGTGCAGGAGGGCTGTGACTTGAGCTGATGAACCCATCGGTAGAGCCGTAGTTGAATGGCCCCAGTGGGAGCCGAGTGGGCTAGGTTGGAAGAGGCCTGTCACCAGGGCTGTGGCTTCAGGACAGTAGTGTCTTGCCTTGCCCTCTCGGGTCTCTGCTTCTGACTCTTGCAAGGTGAGCGCTTTCCTCCTCCCCCACCTTGTGCATAAAACTTCTGACTTCCCCACAGGCCTGAGAGTAAGGGAGCCACCTGACCGACCATGAGCAAAACCGCTGATAGCAGGAGTCAAAGTAAATTCTTGCTCCTGTGATAAGACTTTCCTCAGTGTCCCTGGTAGTTTGATGTGACACAAGCTGATGCATAAGCTCTCTATACACACAAGCAATATGGCGCTTTACATTGAAAATTATGGATCCTTTGAAAGAGACTTCTTTTTTTTTTTTTTTTGGTGGAACCAGGGATTGAACTTAGGCCCTTGGCTTGCCAGGCAAGAGCTTATTCTACTGAGCTGTCTCTGCAGCCCCTTCTTTTGGTCTTAGTTTTTGTTTGGCCCTGGACTCTCCCGCCCAACACAAAGCAGCCAATCTTAACAGCTGGATGGGAGACATCATACCTTCTTTTCTTGTCCCGTAATTGTTTAGTGCCTCACATAGTTAGTGGGTGCATAGCTCAGGGAGTGCTTCCCTAGCACACCTGAGGTCCAGGGTTCAGTCCCTGGCACTAGATAAACAACCAACAATATAATACCTTGCTTTTAACTTATACACAGACAGTTTTATTTACTTATTTTTGAAAATTAGGACACTACAAGTAAGTAGGTCTGTTTCTTGCTTTTTTACTTTTCAAAATGCTGTGAAATCCTTGAGGTCAACCAGGAAAGACCTGACACAGTGTTGTAGCTAATCACATACACAATTAGTAGTAGAGTGCCCTGCCCCCCTCCCCAGACCTGGCCTTCCAGGAGCCTGAAGCAGAGAGTTATGGAAGGTGCTAACTCCCATCCTTGGCTACTTCTCTCAAAAGCCAGGAAATGTTTGCTATGGTCAGTATGCTGGGATTTTAATTGAACACTTGATTTTAATTTGTCTTCAGCCAAGGAAAACTTGAATCTTGGTGTTTACACTTCGCAGAATATCATCAGGTAGGCTACTGATAGGGACACACAGCTGTTCCCAGCAGAAAGGTGGGGAGGGCACGGTGTCCTTGATTTTATTTTACTTTCTTTGGTACGTGTGGGGCGTTGTGCCAACATCTTATCTTTTCTACTACAATTCTGTAGATTTCAAAGTGATTTATTTGACTTTGTTCTACAGAGAACCCTGATACTTCTACTTTAAGGGGTAAAGGACAGGTAATTTTTGGTGCTTGCCTGACTGGTGGGCTCTGAGCCTGGCCCATGCCCTGTCCAGGTCCAGCTCGCAGTCACATTGCTCTGTCACAAATAGGGGGCAGGGAAAGCCGAAGTCAGGAGCAGATACTCCTGACTGGCAGTGGGGTGGCAGTCCTTCAGCCCTGCTCCCTCCTGGGATGATTTTGTATTTCTTTAGCCCTTTGCATATCCATTTCCTCATATATAAAAGAGATACGGCAGATACCTCCCTCCAGACTGCTTGCTTGTGATGGGCTGCAGTTCTGTGTAGCTCTGGGCTGTCTGGGGAGCCCCGAGGTCTTCCCTGGCGGTCATGCAGGTTCCTGAGTGGGTGGCCTATCGCCAATACATGTTCTCTGAGCAGAGGTGGCTCACATACTCAGGGGCCTTCATGTTTCTGTCATTTTGTTCTTTTTTTTTTTTTATACTAAGTATTTTATTATATGTTGGCACCAGTGTTTATAAAATACCCTCGTGAAATAGAAATTCATGAAAACCCAGAGAGGTAGATGTTAAGGACTGACAAAAGTAGAAGTTTGTATGTTATGGCACATGTTAAGAAAGGGGAAATTTTTTTACAGGCTTCAGTTTTCTTTTTTCTGAACAGTCACTGGTTGGTTAAAAGTGGTCTGGGAAACTCTTAAGAATTCATTTGACTACAAGAAGGAACAAACTTTCTGTGGTCTGAAGGGATTTGTACTTGAGGATACTCCAGTCAGCAGAGGACCATGCTGAGCATTCTGCAGGCAGAACTGTTTTAGGTCTGCAGCAGCTTGGGAAACCTTCACGCGGTTGAGCCTGGCCTCCAGCTGGAGCTGCAGAACCACTTTCTTCATGGTGGCGACGCTGGACAAACCAGACATAGTACACTCTAGGGCTGGGCAAACTCGAGGGCCAGGGGCAGCTCAGCAAGGGTCGGCAGGGCCAGACGGCGAGGCGCGCGAGCCTGTCATTTTGTTCTGAGGTATTATTTATTTTTATCTTAATAACTATTGTGACCTAATTCACATACCATATAATTCACCCACTTAAAATATATACTTAAGTGTTTTAAAAAAGATGTTCACAGTATTTAGTGCAATTATCGTGAAAATGATTTTACAATGTTCTTAACTCCCCGAAGAAGTCCATCTCCATTCCTACCTGCCTGCACCTGAGGCAGCTGGGATCTACTTCCTGCATCTGTGCTTTGCCTCTTCTGGTAGGATTTCATGTATGTAGGATGAAACAAAATGTGGTCTTTTGGGACTGGCTTCCTAGCGTACCGTTTCTTTTTCTTTTTTTGGCAGAATCAGGGATTGAACTCAGGCCCTGGTGCTTGCTAGGGAGGTGCTTATTCTACTGAACCATCTCCCCAGCCCTTAGCACACCATTTTTAAGGTTCATCTGAGTTACTGCACCTTGTAGGTGTGTGTGCACTGGGAGTAACGCAGGGCTTCACACCAAGGTGTCCCCTCTACCACTGAGCTACAACTCCAGGCCCCTTAATTCCTTTTTATGACTGAGTAGATAGATTCCATTTTGTTTGTTTATTGGCTTGTAGCCACTTGGCTTGCTTCTACTTTTAGGCCATTATGAATCACTGCTACCATCCAAATATTATTTATTTATTATCTTTTTTTTTTTTTTTTTGTAGAACTGGAGGTTGAACTCAGGCCCTTGCGCTTGCCAGGGAAGCACTTATTCCACTGAGCCATCTCCCTGGCCCCCCCAAGTATTTATTTTTATAATTTAAGTTTTTGTCATGAATTTTGGATTTATTTAATTATTTATTTTTCAGGACCGGGGATTGAACTCAGGCCTTTGTGCTTGCCAGGCAAGCACTTATTCTACTAAGCTGCCTGCCTGACCTAATTTTGGATTTTTTTAAAGAATCTGAAAACAGTATTTCCTTCTGGCCATAGAAATTCTTGGAGGACATGTCATGGAGGAGAATAGTGGAAGTTAAAAGAAAAGCACTTGTTTCTATAGCCATGGTAAATTTTAAGCAAAGTAAACTTAAAATAACTTAAATTGGCTGGGTGTGGTGATGCACATCTGTAAGCTCAGTACTCAGAGGCTGAGGCAGGAGGATCTCTGTGAGTTCAAGGCCATCCTGGGCTACAGAATGAGCTCAAGGCCAGCCTGAAGTACATAGTCCCTGTCTCAATAAATAAATAAATAAATATCCTAATTTGTACTTTTGATAATTTTCTGTGTACCTAAATGTGCATAAACATTTTAGTTTTGATAGTATGATTCTTTAAAAAGTTGTGAAACTTAGAACCTGTGTGAATTCAGTCTACTTCTCCCTACTTGTCAATGTTTTGTACTGGTTGAGGAACTCACAAGGACACTGGGGTAGGGGCTGGGCCTCCTCGATTATCTGCAGTTCCCCGAGGATGGCCTGGGGCTTGGGGAACCTGTGGAGCCAAGCGGACTCTGGCATAAGAGGTCTCAGCAGAGAGCTCAAGCGGGGTGCAGAGGTAGGAAGGTCAGAGAAGCTTCCAGAAGAAAGTTCAGGACCAGCCTATGATTGAAACAAGAGTGGATATAAATAAAGCAGAGAGGAAGGATGGAGAAGGGAGGAGAGCTCCAGAGCAGGAAGTAGCGCTGCAGCAATGCAGCTTCTGCTTGGTGTGAAAAAGCCAATGTGAGCGGGAGGGCGGGCACTGCCCCACCACAGGGTTGTGGAGGCACCTGGGACAGGGCACAGCGCTAGTGATCGCTGCCTGTGTGTGTCCCTTGCTGTAATTGAGTTGAACTTAATTGAACTGAATTGCCTTAAACTGAAAATGCCAGTAGAAGCAGCAAAAAACTACAGGACGAAATCTGTGGCTGACGAGCACACCAGCTGTCCTGCATTCTCATAGTCAACTGTGAGGCTCCTGGGTTGATTTGAGATATTTATGCATTCTTACTTTGGAATAAAAAGTCCAGAAGAAAAGCCAGTGGTTCAAGGGACCGAGGGAGTAGGGGTGGGGAAGAGGAGGTTTTTCCCTGAGCTGTTGTTTTTTTATTTCACCATCATGGGGAAGTTGCAGAATCTCAGATCTGAGAGTCCGGAAAATTGGATGCAGGAGCCGGCTGGGTGGAATATGTGAGGGGGTGGACAGGGAACGGTGGCAGCATTGACCATCACACTCCCCGCAGGGGGCATCCCCGTGGCTAAGGCTGCAATTCATCTCCTTTCTCACCCGTTGCCCCTGGTTTGAGGGAACTGGCGACACATGCTCCTTTGCCACAGTTGCAGCCATGGCAGCGAGCCTGAGGCCTGCTTAAGTGCTGGGCACCCTGCTCTCCTGTTCTCAGAGCAGTGACGCGGGGCTCTCACATCTGCCCAGGCATGTACCCTTTGGCTGTGGCGGCCCAGGAGGTGGAGAGCAGCCGGAAGCTGACTCACCTGCTGAATGCCGTGACCGATGCCCTGGTCTGGGTGATCAGCAAGAGCGGCGTCTCCTCGCAGCAGCAGCCCGTCCGCCTGGCCAATCTCTTGATGCTCCTGTCCCACGTCAGGCACATCAGGTACAGTCTGCAGCAGCTGCCATACTGAGGGTGGGGGTGGGCACTCGGCGCTCGGGAAAAGGGCTTGCGGGTTGGAAGTAGGTGTTAGAACAGTCACCCTTATGACAGAGCGGGGGGCATCAGTGTGTACCCCTGTAACTGAAGATTGGCACACAGTGGACAGGGAATGAACGTTGTGGGATTTTATAGTATGTTCATGGTACCCTGGAGAGGCTCCTCTGATTTTTGGTTACTAGGGCATAGAATTCATTCATAGAGTCTCCAGAGGGGCAGTTTCTTCCCTAAAATGAACTGCCATCCCTCTGTACCCACGCAGGGCTAACAGCACGCTTTGTCTTTATGAATGGGCTGAGTTGGGCTCTCTGGGTCTCCCTGGGGCTGGTGATTTGGGGAAACACAGAAAGCCTTGCCTCACATTTATTGTTTCCCTGGATGACATCTGACTAATAAGGATGAGACTTAAGAATTCCCATCAGGTATGGGAAGGCAAG